>JAIPRL010003062.1:0-51069 GCA_025469235.1 Pemphigus obesinymphae | reverse complement strand
ATGGAAAGGGGACTTTTAGGGTTTAGTAGAGGGAATAGATGATAACCTACTGCTTTGGTTTTGTTTATTTGGAGTTTCACGTGTTTGGAGAAGTTTAGGTTTTTGTCTATTTGGATACCTAGATATTAAATAGAGGGGGACCATTTAATTTTGGAGCCTTTTATCGATAGAAGAGGGATTTTAGAGATGTCTTCGCCGGAGAAGTGTATTGCGGATGAGTTTATTGAGATCCTCCACTGGTCAAACCAGGGTTGGAGGCGATTGAGTTGGAGTTGTAGATAGCGAACTGCAGATGAATTTGATTTGCTGAAGGAATATAGAAGGGTGTCGTCTGCGAAGAGAGCGAGTTTAAAGTGGGGGAGGAGAGGAAGGTCGTTTATGTAAATTGCAAAGAGTTGGGGGGACAGACATGATCCTTGAGGAACACCCGCCTCGATGGATTTGATGGATGAGGAATTGGATCCCATTTTGATAAAGAAATTACGATTAAGAAGAAAGGATTTGAGAATATTGATGAGCTGGGCAGGGACACCTAGTGCGATAAGTTTGAAGATGAGGCCTGGGTGCAATTTATATAGGTAAATAAGTAGGTATATATTATAACCTCTGCAAATATATTTACATTTTAGAATTAGGTAGGTACCTACCTACCACAGATCGTTTAAAATATCGATGGATATCCAAGACGCACTTTTGCCGTGTCAACAGGAACTGTATAATAGAGATTATAATATAACATTCTATCCATGTGTAAAACGTCTAAATATTTTACTGCTTTTTATACTTCATAATACTCGTATGAAAATCAAAAAATACATTTAAAGAATTTTAGTGTGCGGGTATTATTTTAGATATTTTAGTAAAACCCGAAAAAACCAATTTTATTTATTCACCTACCTATATATTGGTATTTCGTATTTAAAATAGTTACACTTGAGGACTTGTGCATTATATCGAAAATTAAAATTATAAACTCAAATCACAAAATGAATTAATTCACTTTTAAATTTTAACTGCGTATAATATGTATTATAATTACAACTAATAACTAGGTACCTAACTATATCTTATATTGTTATGATCTTATCAGCGCAAACCAAAATCTTCAACATAGGTACCTACTTAAAAGTATTATTTATAATATATTAATAAATAAAATAAAAAAATATAATAATATATTTATATAAATTTTTATTGTCTGGTTTTATAATAATTTATAGGTTTTATTTTTTTAATTATATTAGTTCATGGATTCTATTTGATACTATACTAAATTTCTTTGTTTACAAAAATGTAGATTCAAATTGGTTTCCCTAAAAACTCATTTAAGGTAAAATTGACTTCGTTTTTTTTTTAAATTTTATTTCAATATTACTCCCTGGGCTCCTCATTAATACTTTTTTTTTACAAACATATAGAAACCATCGCTGTTTTACATGGGAATCCTATGTCCATGCCCTACCGTCAAAATTTAGTAAAAATAAAAATTATATATTATTATTTAATTTAATAAAAATTCATCTTTTTCGAAAGTCACTTGTTTATAATATATTAGAATGGAAGAAAAATTCTGGACTAGGTGCCACGCCGATCATTTTGACTAGTAAAAACATTTCTACGTATAATAAACAAAATGACCTAGCTCTTCAGAGGACGCTATGTCATTATTTTTCAAGAACTTTTTTGAATAATGAAAATTTAACAATTATAAAATTTTAAAATACATTTTCAAACAGTCTAAAATTTTTCTAATATCAATACTACTTTTTATTCTTGTGTAATCACGACATTTGTTTAAAAACTACTTGTGAATTTTTGATCACAGTTTGATCAAAAATTATCATAAAAGAGAAATAATTACATTAAGTAAAAGATGAGAACTTAAAGTAAAACCGAGCATATATAGTTATATTTAATAAGTATATTTAAACATCTAAAATTCGAGATCGAAAAGGTCAAATTTTCCAATTTTCAAATTTAAAAAAATACATATGAAAAAGTTATTTTAACTAAAAAAACTACAGAAATAGTTTTTAATGACGGTTGAAGAAGACCGATGAGGGGAGGGGGGAAATATAAAAAAGACCAATTTTTTTTATTTTCCAATTATGGTCGCCCTATTCTATGGAGGTGACCGTTACAAATCATACCGTTCTATGTCCGTACATCTAGTTAATATTCTCATCTATCATAATATATTGAAAATTTGAATTTACAATAAGTAGTAGAGAAGTTATATTTAGAAAACGAGAACGTATTTTAATATTGTTAAAATTCGTGTATAATGTCCTCTTAGTGTGATTTTTAAAGAGTATAAATATACTATTCCAAAAATATATATTTATCATTTCGTCGCTCCAAACTATTCTCTCCCCTACGACGCATTCATTCGCAATACCCTCCTTCACCCACAACTCTTCCACCAACCCCCACCAGAAAACGATCTTCTTCTCCCCCGGTGAAGTCCAGGACACCATACGCAAACTTCAAAATCGTAGCGCCCCCGGCCCCGATAATATCTCAAACACTGCCCTTAAACATTTCAATAAACCCCATAATTCTTCACTTCTGCCGTACCTATTCTCAACGGTTGCGCTCGTCCCAGATTCTTGGAAAAAAGCCTCAGTAGTAATGATTCCTAAACCGGGCAAAGACCCAAAATCTCCCTCAAGCCATTTCACTTCTCAACACTCTCAGTAGGGTCTTCGAACGTCTCCTTCTCACCAGGCTACAAATCTTATCTTCCCCTCTCATTCGCCCCGAACAATTCGGCTTCAGACACCAGCACAGCACCACCCTCCAGTTAGTCAATGTCCCGGACAACATTATTTCTTCTAAAAATCTCAGCAAGAAAACCGCCGCAGTCCTCCCCGACGTCCAAAAGGGGCATTCGACAAAGTCTGGCATCCCGGCCTCATCTTTCAACTCATTTCCATAGGAATTCCCACCCAACTCGAAAACATCATCAAATCGTTCCTCATAAATCGGAAATTCTCTATCAAGGTGAATAACCAATTCTCCTCCAGTATAGGAACATATTCGCGGGGGTCCCCCAAGGCTCCTGCCTCTCCCCACATTTATTCTCCGTATATGTCAACGATCTCCAAAAGCAAAGGTCGCACACTTCGCCGACGACACCCTTCTCTACGCCACGAATATAACAAATTCCGCCGCTGCTTCAAACCTACAAAAGCTGCAAATCAACCTAATCCAACCGTGGTTCAAACAGTGGAGAATCTCTGTAAGCCCCGCCAAAACTTCGGCCATCTTCTTCACTAACAAATGTACCCAAAATACGCCAAAACTCAAACTCTACAATACCCCAATAAACTGGTCCCACTCTATTAGATACGTGGGACGGGCTGGGAGTATTCATCGACAAGAATCTAAATTTCTCGTCCCACATCAGATATATCTCAAACAAAACCAAAACTGCTGCAGGTAACTTACTCTCCCCCATGCTTAACAAGAAAAGTCCCCTTTCCATCCGTACTAAAGTATACATCTTCAAATCTTACATGCGCCCCGTCTTAACGTACGCCTGCTCCGCTTGGGCCTCAAATATCTCCAATTCTAACTGGAAACTCATCGAAGCGATTCAAAACAAAACACTCCGAAAAATCACAAACCTCCCCCCTTACGTTAGCATCCACACCATCAGGAAATCCACCAACATGCCGTCCATCTTTGAATTCATAAACTCCTCCTCTATCAAACTTAAAAACTCCATTACCGCATCCCATTTCCCTCACGTTTCAGAAATATCCACTCGACCAAGGGCTTCTCAACGGTTACAAAAGAAACCGTCCACTATCCTTCTAAACATCTAAACGTAAACTTCTAAAATCTGAAAATTCTTCACACCCTCACATCACAACTCGTGCGACATCCAACCCTCTGGTAGAAGCAAAAGCTTGAGACAGAGTACTCCCCCCCCTCCCACAAAACAATGCAATGCAATATTTATCATCGTTTGATTATTATATTTCATTATATTTAAACATTTTTAGGGCATTACTGACGTAATTTTTGTCCGTATTGCAATTTTACTAAATGTTTAAAAATTATAAGTTATCATAATTCTATTTAAAAAATAAATAAATACTTATTCGTAGGTCCAACTATCCCTAGTAATATATTATTTTAACTGAATTATCCTTTATATTTATGCTGCCTAGAATTAATAATCTATAATAAAGTTCAAAGCCCTAAATAATACATTTAATGACGAGATCCGGGGGTAGAGCATAGCCTCCCAGCTCCCTTTAATCCGAGAATGGAATAAATGTATAATTTTCGTTTTAAATTTTGTGTTTAAAATTACTCCTCTCTCTCTCTCCCATAACTAGAAAAAAATATGTGTAATATGTTATATTGTATAATATGTATATTTACAAATGTTATTTAGTAAATTTTTAGAGCATAATAATAATATGTAATGTCATGGAAATAGTGAAATACTCTATATAGGTATAAAACAATTTAAATTGTAAAGCGTAAGTGAATTATTTTTCCCGATTAAAAGTAGACGACATTTTAGATACATATTAAAATTGAAATACAGACTATAGACTATAGAGTATTACCAAATCAGAATAAATAATTTTATTTTCTGGTATCTATTACTTATTATGCTTTATATTTTGTATAATACATCTATCAGCGATAGCTAAAAAATAAAACAATATTAATTAATACTATTTCATGATAGTTTATAATATAAATATAATTAATAGGTAGAAAATTGTTTTAGGTAAATATAAATCAAATCAAATCAACAAAAATTATAATGTTATACATACAGACACAGACATCCAACAAACCATTCAGAAATAGTCATATTTTCAATACAGGGGGGGGGAGAAGGTTTACGTTAGGTAAGTATTCTAAGGGCTGTTATTACAAAGTCCTGCTAAGCTATCCATTAATGTAGCGTCGACATTAAGCAATCAATTTTTACAAAGCTGCATTACGTTAAATGCTCCCACTTTTGTAGGTAGTAAGTTTTGGTATCCGCTAAATATCTAGCAAGAAGAATCCATAGATGATTAAAATTAACCTTACAATTTATAAACGTAACCATGGCTTATCTATAGCCACAAATGAAATAATAAATTTGTTAATTTTATTTATAATTCGATGTATCATCAATTATTATAAATCAGCCAATTGGATTAACCAATGTAAAACGTTGTACTCTTTGGAATTGTTCAATTAACGGTAAGTGTCAACACTAATAATGAACTCGCTGCTAAAGTTCCAGCTCTCTACTGATTGATTCTGACAATATAAAATTATTTTTAACGATTACTTTTTTTTATTGAAAGTAGATTATTGGTCAGAATAATTCACTGTTTGTTTTTTAACTGACAGACAAGAATCTTTACGGTTTTTTGGATATTATATTGTAGTAAGAAATCAAAAAGAAATTGAAACCATTTAACAAATGTGAAAGTTGACAGTAAAGTAGGTAGGTAGGTATATATATATACCCATGAGACGATTCTGTATATTATACCGCTGGGCAGATGATTGACCCTATTTTTGATGAATTGGATAGGAATCCAAATTAAGAGTACAAAAAAAAAATATATATATATATATATAATTATAAAAAACCAGTAAGTAATTAAATAAATATATTTTATTAACATTTTAAAAGTAAACAGTCTGAATGGAAACAATAATTGTACAAAATATATTATATCCAAGTTTTTCTATTTATTATAGAACCATAATTTCAAAAATAACAATATTTAAAACATGCTTGTATATAGTATACTTAAGATAAATATAGACCAAATTTAATAATTTATTTTTAAATTTATATAGTTGTATTAGATAAGTATAAACCCTTATTTACAATAGTACTTACTCAAAAGTAATAGATCAATTTAAAAAGAAAATATTTCCAAAATTTTATATAAATATATATAAAAAAAAAAATTATATGGTATCATTTGAACTACTTATTATTATCAAAAAAATATTTTGGAAAAAATGAATAAAACAAGTGTGTACAGTAATAGTTATTAATTATATACTATTATAATTTATTTTAATTCTGCATCAAATTGTCTAATTATTTTTTTTCAGTTTTTTAAAAGCCATATCGTAATTCATATATTGTGTCATAACTGCAGATAATACAAATTCGGAGGAGTAGATACCTGAAATATTAATGCATAATTAATATTTTAATAAATTAAACATCAAATTATAAATATATTTTTAATCAATTTATACTATAATCTAGAAATATTAAACCTTTTATATCATGGGAATTTAATTTGGATCATTTTAACCCAAATTTAATTATTTTTCAAGGTTCAAATATTTATTATTACACAGGCCTATATCCCAAAATATTACTATTTAAATAAAAGAAAGAAAAAGAATAATGATGACAATTGATTAATTTACAATTAATTTAAGATGTGATTACTCTTAATGAAGAAAGATGAGTTCTCGTTCAACACATTAATTGTAAAATAATTAAATATGCAAAGTATAAGTTTAAGAAATAGTTATTATGATGGTATTCCACTGAAACTGTTGTGTATATTTATTACCGTGTTGGCCATATTTGTGTTTTATTTTATTTTTTAACAATATTGCAGTAACAAAACCTAGGTATAATGATAGTATATTATATATTATTATAGGCATTTAAATAAACAATTTTTCAATTTAGTTACAATTAGTTGCAACTGTAGTTCTCACCAATCTCTATTCTATGGTTTCATGGCATTGTATATCAAATTATAACATAACAAAATGTATTAATAAATAATTGTTTACCAGTATAACCCTAATCAAACAAATGGTGAAAAGTAGAACAATGTTCAACTAAGATTATAAAACCACTATTTTTATCTATTTTTGGCCAATCATATTGCTTAAACTAATATGGTTTACACAGAAAACACAGACATGGTGTCAGTGGAATACCACTTTTATAGTCAATAGAGCAAAAAATGAGCATTTAACCTGGTAAATTGGTAAGAAACTCAGAAATTGATTTGAGACATAAAGCAAGAAAAAGTAAATTGAAACAGAGAGGCTTAAAATAAATATAACATTTAGTGGCTTGTCTACAGTCAATGAGAGAAGTCCTAACTGGATCCAAACTCAAAGATAAAATAAACTAATATACAATAAAAATACTTAAAGGAAGTTGAAAGTATACCTTCCTAGCATAAATTAGATCTTAAGACACAGATCTGAGATCTAGAGGAGGTAAACAAGAAACAGAGATTGTAAACTGAGGGATTTATATTTTACAGATAGAAATTAGGAAGACCATGGATAGTATATCGAGAAAATGTAAAGATTTAGTCTTTAGATACATTTACAAAAAAAAAAAAAGAAGTTAATATAATATACCTATGATGTTTTCATATTTGCATGTGGTAATATTTAATGTTATAACAAAATACCAGATTCTTTTAAAAATTATTTAAAGAAAATGAAATCTTATATTTCAAATGGTAAATGGATATTTTCCTCCAATCTGTTATTTTTTAGATAAGTGAACTTTTCCCTCTCACATTAAATGATGAAAAAATAATTTTAAAATATTAATAAAGAAATATGAAATACATAATATTAGGAATAGAATGATGAATATAATGCACTAAAAAAACTTGAAAATCCCAAAAAATTAACTATTAATAAATCCTTAAAATTCACTAAAATAAGCAATTTTTAAAAATACAAAACATTTACAAGTTTTAATGAATAAAATATAGTCAATGTTTTTTTATTTTATAATAAGTTATCAAAATAATAATAATAATAATATATATAGGTACTTACATAAAATCATTCTATTTTAAAATTAATAATGTAAATTTAATAATTTTTTTTTACTTATTATTATTTCCAATATATTATAGCTTTATCAGTTTTATTACCTGCCTGTACATTAATTTCTTTGTTGAAAATGGTCAATAGACATGTAATTAGTAATTCTATAATATATATCTATTGTATTTAATATTTTATGTGAGAGGAAAATGTATATAATACATATGCAATTTTAATAATTAAATTAAATTGTTTTTTTTTTTTTTTTTTTTTTTAATTGAAATATAAATAAAAACAAATGTTAATTAAATATAATTTAATATAAAGTTGCATAAAATATAAAATTACAATCTTTAATCATTTTTAAGGTTATTCTGTAAATTAATATAATTTCAATTAGATTTGCCAAGCAAAATGTTGAAGAATAGTACAAAGAAATAGGAGCTAGTTGTAAAGAGATTATAGATAACAAATAACATCAGATGAAAATATGACATAATATATCAAATATATGACTACACAAAGAATACTTGAGATAGTCAGTCCTTACGATTATTATATAGGTAGTGTCAACACTGAAAACGACAACAACTGAATGAATAATATTATTCAGTCTTAAGTCTAGGGAAATAAACAAAAGATAAAAATAGACAAATGAATGTAAAAAAAAAAAAAAAAAAACACAAAATAGTTATTGCGAGTCCTTCACAGGTAGATCCAATGCTGGGCTGTACTAAAAAAACTTTTATTCAGTCCAGTCCAATGGATTTTAAAAATTACTAGGTTGGACTCTTAAGTCAGTCAAGTTATATTAATAATTATGCCTTAGATTTAGTTATCAGTAGATGTTCAATTTTATATTTTTATTATTTTGTAATTATTATTACAAAACACAAATGTGATGACAAGTATGTTTGTTATCAGTAATCACAATCATTTTTTAATGGTGAAATGTTACAATAGGCCAATTTTTGGGTTAGTTAGGATTGGATTGAGTATTAATACAATTCTCTCGATCCGAGTTAGTCCTATTTATTTTGGTCTATGAAGGTCTTCGAGAGTATTTATATAAATTTAAAATTATAAAAAAATATTTATGATACAGACTACACTAGTCACATTAATTTAATTAATAATTTCAATATAATATAAATACAATGTTTAACATTTACTTACCATAATTTGCTCGAATAAGATCTGAAACCAAATGAAGATCATTATTACAAGTAATTACAATGTATGTATTAGGTTCGAGTTCTTGTATAGATCTCAATGATCTTCTTTGTTTCTCAATTGTACCACCTGCTGACTCTATTATTGTCCGAACAATAAACACTGATGGACGAGTAATTCCAGGAGTCACAAAAAATATTTTTCCTTTGAACAATTCATGGCGATTTGGATTAGATAATACTTTATGTACTTTACAAATTACTTTTTGGTCTACAGAAACTTCTTCTACAGTGTAAATTGCTTCCCCTAAGTAAACAAAAACATATATTTAAAATTAATAATACTAGAGTATAGGTGATTTAACATAATAACACTTAATATTCATTGTAGTATTATATTGACATGATAAGTTTCAATTTTTTTTTAACCCCTTTTAGGCTATTTAAAAAAAAAAAAAAATTAATTTTGGCAGCAACATTTTTTTTCACCTACGCACTACTACATATATACATGTTAGCAGGTAAATGGTGATAATTAATAAATACTGTAAATAGTAGTAGTATCATACTATCTCAGTATAACATGATCAATATATAAAAATAAAATTAAGAAGGCAGATTTATCTGTCTCAATATATATGCCATATTTGTCTGTCTCCATAAATATGATATTTATTGAATAGTAATTATTAAAAATTTTTTCAGAAAAAACCTCCTGAAAAAACTCAATGTTTACGAATATATATATTTTTTTGTTATACTGAAAAGTTTATAAAAATTTATAATAAAAAAAATAAACATTTATACCCTTTGTCATTCAACCAATGGTTGCTACCATGATTCTGTGACCACTACCATACAATTTTTAACAAAAATTTCATTTACTGAAATATGTTTTGAATTCATATTTATTATTCAGTTTCAATAAATTTTTCTATCATTCAACTCAATTTGACTTTAAAAAACTGGTACTCGAACGCCTCTAATAATAATGTACAGATATCAATTAATAATTTTATTTTTATTATTTACCTAAAAACATATGTTGAGTAGAAGAATCTTTAAGCCATTCAGCAGTCACAATGTATTTAACAGTTGATACACAGCACAAAAACATAGTAGTTCTCATAGGTTCTTTCATTACTAAATGAGTAGCATCTGAATAATTTTTAGCAATTGTACCACCAAGTTGTAAAACTATCTAAAATATAAACAATTTATTAGCAATAAATATCAAAAATATTACAGTTATTATAGTATGTACTCTTTGTTCTTCTTTCCCCAAGCCAAATCCAGAAAGCAAGATACAGGGTCGAAGTTCAATTGGTGGAGGATTAATATTTGTAATAATAATATCATCTGTATTCAAATCGTTATTTTCTTGGTCTATAAAATCTGGCAGACTAGTTTTAGGTTTAAGCAGTTTTCTTTTAGGGGTAACAGGATTGTTACGTACTCTATCATATGATTCTTGAGTAACGTTGATTGGAGTTTTCCAAGCACCTAAAAATATTATGCAATTATAATATATTAATATTACATAATATAAAATAATAAATTATTATTTCTATAAAACTTTGTCTTAAACAATTGTATAAAATTAACAGTTTTACATCCTCTTATTTCCCAACCTTTAACATACTCGGGTTTACACCTTTACATATTAAGGAAGTCGAAAATGGTTCTTGATAGTTACGACAAGCTAGCTACCAAAATATTGAGAGGGTCGGATAATTATAGCCGACTTGCGTCCGAGATCAGATGTTACAAACGAGAAAAATCTCGTTGGTTACCCCACTTACTACCTGGGAGTCAAACTGGAGACCTCATGTAATGAACAGGTGTTTCGACCACTCTTGAACTTTTAACACTTTTAAATAATTTTAAAAATACATAAAATTTAAAATTATGATATATCTTAAATGTACGTATAAAAACTAATGTTATTCATATTGGAAAGGAATTTACATTTATAACTTTAATACTATTATTATAGAAATATTTATTACCCATTAAGTGGAGAACTAGATTGTAATCAACTCTGAATGGATTGTTAAGATTAAACTGTTGATACTTTGCATTCTCTGGTTGATACATACATGACAAATGGCCAAAAATAATTTCATTTAACCATTGAACATTTACTACTGGCCGATTGGTATCCCTAGCTTTTTTCACTTTTCTACCTTCAAATCTAAAATCATTGAATTATGGTGATTTAAAATCATTAATAATTCCATTAAAATAAATAATTGTTTAATTTAATATTATATTTTAATACTCATTTTACTTACTTTCTACTAATTAAAAAATTATTATCAGCAGAAAAATAAGTCGTAACTCGAGCACCCGTTAATTCTATCATGAATTTAACACGATTACGTTCTTCACCTTCAAAATTTGTAAGTGATATCAACATTTGACGGCAAGGTCTTTCCTCACTGTATGGAGTAGGAAAATGAAGAGCATACCAAGGAGGCATAAGTTGTTGTTTGGTTATTATGTCACTAAGCCAATAGGCTGTTATACACCTTTTACCATCACGTAAACCCTAAAACACATAATGTTAAAACTATAAAATATAAATAAAACTGCATATTAATTAATATTTATATACAGGGGTTGAAAGTTGAAGCATTTGCATATTTTTTTTTAGTAAATCTTAGAACATCTTAAGATAGAAATTTGGGAAATTACCTACTTTTGTCTTTTATCAATAAATATGTATCAACAAATGTAAAAACATACTAATGACCGAATGCACATAATGATTTTATTTTAGTATTCTGTCCTCTAAATGTCTAAAGTAAAAACTTTCAAAAATACAAAAAAAATAATCTTTAATTAAAATTCATGTGTACACATGACACGTAAAATAAAAATTCACATAATTGAGTTTATATAGTTACAATTACATATGTGAATTTGTAACGACGTGTAATATTTACATGTCTACACAAACATTTATGTTTTTTTTTAATCAACAGTTTCATCTATGCTGATATCACACTTAGTTTAATTATAGCAATTTGAAATTTTCTGTATTATATAAAATGACATAGTTTGCGTTGTTTTTATATATAAATAAAAAAAAAAATGTTTTTGCAATCAAACAATAGTACCTATATATGTAAAACACATTCAAATTGTCTTGTTACCTATCCGACATGGTTTTTCATTGCAAACTGGGGGAAACTTTTGATAACCAGCAACATTCTCGAGTGAATGGAGCTGGCAGCAGTGACTGGAGCAATCATAGACAGTCCTCTTAGCTATGTTTCCTTAAGATACCTACATTTTAAGATAATAAAAGACATTTAAACCACATTTAGTTTAACCTATTATCTACTTGACATGGTGTTTCCTAAAAACAGAGAATATTTTTGAATGAAACTGCCCGAGTTAGAAAAGCGAGCGAGTGACCTAGTCCGGTTCATAGGTGCAAATAGAAGTACACTTAAAATTATATTATTTAATTTAACCTGATACTTATAATAGTATGTGAAAAATGACACTTTGTTACGAAAATTTAATGTAAAATATGTCATTTTAATCAATACAAAAAACTTCAAATTGTTAAAAACCAAACAAGGTGTGAGCAATGTAACACTTTCGCAGATCCATAATCAGCATAAATAAAATATCTGTGTAGACGTGTAGTTGCTTATATTATAATTATATAAACTTAATCATGTAAATATAATTTCAAATACATAATAAAAAAATAGAAAATATGTAAAACTAAATATAAAAATTGATTTTTAAAAATATTTAAATATATATATATATTTTTTTTTCTTTCAGATTTTCTACTTTTTTTTAGCATATTTTGATTTTTTCAAGTGCATATTAAAGAGCTAAAATCTAACTTTTTTAGTGCTATAACTCCTAAGCCCTGGTCATATATAAGTAAACTATTATGATTAATTATGATGAATATACATAAATTGAAAATAACAAGGCCGAGAATATTAATAATAATATTAATAATATTAATAATACCTACTTTTAGTAGCTTTGTTTTATTATTATTATAAATATTATTTTAAAATATAGATAGATAGTAAAAAAGTAAATAGTTTTAATATTTTATGTTACTTGTTGCACAAGTGGATGTTTTTGTGTTTGACAAAGTATATGCGTAAGACGTAATGTGTAAGATGGTTCAATTTCTCCACCATGTTCCAGGATTATTTGTTTCCAAGTTGACACATTATTCATGGTGTCCGGATATCGATCATATTCAACAATCAAGAATATACAACCTAGTAAACACTTGTCAGGTGGCACTAGAAAACATTTTATTAGTTTAAACTATTTTTAATTGAAGATTACACTTTACATACATTTCAGATTTGGATTATGTCCGAAAAATCTAGCCTGATGAGGGAGTTGTTGATGACCAACAGTTTGTCCAGCAGCACTTTTCGCCAAGACAGCTGCTACTCTAACAGCAGCTGATTGATTGTAGTTGGCTGGTAATGATTTGTTAGCTACTGCTGGTTGAACAGCTGCACGACCTACTATTTGAGCAGCACGGTTTGATGATGAACTGTTAGTAACATTGTTTAAAACTGCTCTAGACTATTGACATAAAAAAATTAGAAATTATATTTCCCTTAGGGGCGTTGTTACATAAGAACTTATGGAGGGGTTTTCCATGTGATGACAAGTGGGATGGAAGGGTAGGTCAGAACTATGCTGATGGCAGGAAATTGAATATGTAATATAAACAAAGAGTCAACATTTTTTAGGATTAGTGACTGACTAAAAAACAATAGATTATTATTCTTAATATTAGGAGGATTTAGGATGACATAATATTAAGGAGAGGACCTGCTGTTTGTTGACATTTTCAGGGAGAAGAAGAAGGAGAAGTCTAAAAAACCCAAAAAGTGTGCTGACATAATACTTGAATTTAATGAACAAATATTAATACCTGATATGTGCCTTGGTTACTGCCTTGTTGTTGGTTTTGATGTTGAGCAGCATGATGTTGGGCCGTCATCAATCTTAACTGTCCTGCAGCACTAATTTCTTGTCCAGACATTTGCTATAAAATATAACATATACTTAGACAAAGTTTTAAGATAATATATTATACTTAGGCACACATATATGTATATGCATATGTAAATATATTGTTAAATCACAAATTAAATACATGACATTATAATAATATTAGTATGTTATTTCATTAAATAATGGCATTACTGATTAAATTAGTTAAATATACATACATGCCGTAATAACAAATATTTAATAAACCATTTGTCAGTTGTTTTTTTATAAATTGGTCTTACAATATTTGTTACTATCAATAGCAATAATTTATCTGTTATACTAGTCTATTAATGATGATATTTTAAAACAGTACCTCTAATTAATTAAACGAGTATTAACATTTTTATTTATATGTAATATAATTATAAATTCAACTATATGTTAGCATTATCGAAATGATATATTAAATTTCACACACTAAGTTTCATTAATTATTTATAGGTATGTTTAGATATTAATAAGCTGCGAATTATTGTACATATTAATTAAAAATAAATATAATAGATTTAATTATATAGTTATGAATTATTGATAAAAACTGCCAGCATTAGTATACAAAATAGGTAGAATTATAAACATATATAATTGACAAATACTTAAATATAATAAAGTATTATACCACATTTTATTATCATAATATATTATAAACAATTTAGATTAAAATAACCATGCATTAGGAGTATGGATTAGCTCAATATTAGAAATAAATTCAACAAAATTATGCACATAGTCTACGAAGACAAAATTCAAAACAGCGTTGCTTCATTGTGTGTTTACTTTTACCTGTTGCTGAGTTGAAGTAGATGATGATATGCCATTTTGTAAACGTATACTTAACATATTAGCAAGCGCAGTTTTGGTCTTAGGGTTTACAACCAATGGTTGTTGATTTGATTGAGATGTTTGCTAGAAAAATATGATTTTGAATGCAATCAACAGCAATAATTTATAAAAAAATAAAAACTAGATATTTGTGCATTTAGTAAATTTTTGTAATTTAGTATAACACAAAATTAAAATAAATATGTTTACGAAAAGAAATCTTTTTATAAAATTGAAAATGTTGGAAGTTTAATACCAAGTTTAATAATAACCAAATGAATGAAATTGTTTCACAATAGATATATAAACAATGAAGCTGGCTGTTTAAGTACCTTTTTTTTTTTTTTACAAATAATACTATTAAACAAAATAAAATATATTTGCTAAAAAATAAAAATAAATTAAATATCTGTTGTAAAACAGACATCAAAAACCAAAAAAATTTAAAATTCAGTACAATTATTTGATTTAGGACTATAGGCATAAATGTGCATGCGGATAAAAAAATTATTTTTTCTGTGATATTACATATTATATAGCTATTGTTACTATAACTATAGATTAAGTATACCTTTTATCTATCCTATAACTGTTAATTTATGGAATATACATGCCTAAACGTATCCACATATGCATTTTAGATGTAACAATAAGGAGAATGGTCTATAACAAGACAAAAATGTTTTGAACATGTCTCATTCAAATTAGAAAAATTTTAGAATATTGAAAACTATACAAAATAATTTTTTGCCAATTGCTAGTGTGACAACCATAGACCTATGTACTATTACAGGCTGGTGAGCCTATACTAGTGGTTGGAAATGAATTGTTAATACTTGTCTACGGTGTTTGCTGAGCTGATGTTATGCATATTATTATGTTACTTATGTAAAGAGGCACGATCAATCGTAGGGCCGGATTTTTTTTTTTATTTCAGTTTTTCAAATTGTCTGTCCCAGTCGGCGTATGTGTGTAAATTCAAAATATTTGTTTTTGAGAACATGTTAATTGTTTGTTTTTGTATGAAGTTTTTGAGTGTGGGTAATCTGGCAGAATTAGTAATATTAGATTGAATACTATGAGCGGTAAATTGGTGATTAAACGGAGGCTTCTGAGTTGGATATTTTCCAACCTATTCCAGTTAGTTTTTGTAAGTTGGGAACCAAATTTATACCAAATGTATCAGAAATATACTAATTTTATTGTAGCATATTAAATGTTTCCTAATAATCCTTATAGATCACTCAATAAATGTTTTTTGTTTATAAAAAAAATGCAAAATGTCTAATAATTATGGACCATGTGTTGTCTACAATGAGACCTGTGTTAAAGTTATGTAAAATCAAAAATAATTATTAAACACATTTTGCATGGCATTTTGTGAAATTTTATTTTGTTGCCTTCTTTTTAAAAAAACTTTATTTTAGAAATGTAAGAAGTTATAAAAAGAGACCTCCTGGAAAAATGTTATCATGAGCCCTCCTTTCATATGCAGTACATAAACAACTTATATTACACAAAGTGGGACAGTAATATAACTTATGGGCACTATCTACATTTAGAGTGCACAGCACACACTCGTATGTACATACATAAAAAAGAAGGTAGGAGAGACTGCAACAACGAAACCAAAAACAATTTTTAATTTGATTGTTAGTAAAACTCAACTTCAGAAATATTGGCATTATTTTATGCTTTGAAAATATATATATATATATATATATATTTATAATTTAATTACTTAATCATTATTACCGAAAATTAATATATATATGTAAATATACAATAAAAGTATATTATAAAATCTTCGATTCAAGGTACCCTGTTGATGGTCCATGTTTCGCATCCTTATAAAACCAGGCACTACACATAACATATAGCAAAGTTTTTTTTTTGTTTGAATAATGATCTATTTGTAACCTCACTAAAGGCATTACTTTTGCTTTGGTAACCATTATTTTGATTTTCCTAACATTTATTTTTTTGCGGTATATCTGTAGTAGTTTGGTAAGGGTAGTTGGGAGCCTTGTAATTCTTTTTCTGATTCAGACACTCTGCTGTATCGCCCACAAATCTGATAAGAGTGTATCTTTTCTTCATTCATATTTATTCCCTTGGAGTTCTTATGCTTATCTATTATATAAATAAATTGAATAGATTTGGTGATAAGGAATAACCTTGTGTAACTTATCTCCCGATTTTCACTGTGGTATTATTGTCTCCAACCTCTACCACTATTCTTGATTTTTTTATAGTAATGATCGACAAATCCCAATTTATCGTTTTAAAATATATTTTCCTGGTTAACATTTTTTATATACAATATTACAGACAGAGTCCAATAAACTATATACAATGATAACAATTATACCAAAGAAATAATGATACAACTATTAAATAAAATATACATAATAAGAGATATAACAAAGTTAATAAAAATATACAAAGATTTAATTATTTGATATAAATTATATAAAATAAACTTATAAAACTATTATAATTTATGAAAAACATTGTATTTATCATAGAAAATCTATGAAAACTAAATGTAAATGAAAAAAGTAAGCAAGTTGACTTTATGTACATGGATCTAAAAAAAATTTGTTTCAATCAGTATCTCAAAATTAATTATACAATTATTACTTTGTTTAGGAGAAAGATATCCTTTATTTTCATAGGTATTCATATATTTTGAATAGATCACAATGTATTATATTATATTATGCTTTGCAACTTCAACTGTTAAAGATTCATTTTGGCTATTTTAGTCACACCTAGAGAAAGTACTCATTTTTCTTACTAGGAGAGTTTAAATTAAAAATATCTCCCAATTTTTTGTGAAATATCCCATTGAATTAAATTAAACCTTAAAAAGGACATGTAAATGTGTTTTAGGTGTAATTATTTCAGGGATATCTAGTGCAGTGTCACTTGCTTACTTCACTCACTCAGACAGTTTAAATTGGTACAGAAATATAATAACTTTTTTTTATATGAATCAAGTATATACGTACATTGTGAGGAGTATAGACATGTCTAGTATGACAGGATATTGTGCTAGAAGATATTATAGACATGTGCATGTAAAGTGAAAACTGCCATAAATTTAAATTAAAAATATCATTTTATCATACTATACATATTTAACTTTGTGCACTTTTTCTTTAAATACAAAGTCATTTAACATAATACCAAATAATTTGTATGTAAAGCATATTATATCCTAGCAAGATTGCTATTGGACCTAATAATATTTGCGTAGTACTAATGTTATACACTGTTGTAGGATTCAGTAGTAATAATAAATACAGAAGACCTGTAACCAGAATTTTATAAAGAACACCAAAGTAATGCCCACAACCAAAAAGCAAATTACCCAAATAACACATTCACATTTTACCAAAGTAAATAAAATATATAATATAGATTTACTCACAGCAAAAGGTTCTTGATTTGGTGTCTGTATTTCAGTTTGCTCACTTACAGGTAATGTAGGTGTTGATTGTGGCTGAACAATAGACGATTGAGCAGTTGCTACTTGAGGAGATTGAACAACATTTGGCTGCAATACCCCAGCAATTGGTTGATTAGGAACAACCTAAATAATTATTCTTTATTTTTAATTCTTTAAACAGTAAAATAACAGAATATTACCTGTTGCTGCATTGCCTGTTGTTTTTGTGTGGCGTCTATTTGTAGTTGTTGCAGTCTTAATTGTTGTAATTGTTGTTGTCTTTGATGCATTTGCGCTAACTGAATGGCAGACATGGACCCAGTAGTTTGTTGATGTCCTATAATAAATATATTAGTGCATATCAGGTATCAGTAGTTATGAGGTATGGTATATATATATATATCTTCTTCTTCGTCTTCTCTCTTAACTACTTGGGATCAACTACCCTAGTCCTACACTTCTTTCACTTAACTCTATGCCCAGCATCTTCCTCACTTACCCCCACCTCTTTTTCAGTTTTCTTCATCCTTTCGTTTCAACGACATACTGTTTTTATTCAAGTTTCTTCTCTCCTAAATAAATGTCTGAGCCATCTCAATCTATTCTTCCTCATTTTGTTAACTATTAAAGCTAATCCTATACTATCTTTTACCTTAACATTCTCATCTCTGCCGCCACATTCATTATCTGTTTCATACATCATTGCAGGTTTCATCACTATCTTATACAATTTACCTTATAACCTAATAAAGATTCTTTTGCCACACAAAACATCTGACTCTTCTCTCCACTTCATCCATTTACACTTAATCCTGTGTTTATAAAAATAAAATATGTATATTAATGTAAATGCATATATTCTATAAAATGTGAGAAGTAAGATCAGTGAATATTTAATTTATTTGGCATAAATACAGTTTTATTTAGCATAATAGCGCGATTTTATAGTTTTTACTTTTAATTTCAGATTTTTAGTTGTAAAATGAAAAAAATTGAATTCAAAAACTTATTAAATTTTTTCCATAGATTTTCAACATTTTTTCCCCCTTGAATTTTGGACTACCTACCTATTTATAGCAATTACAGATTTTGAGATTTTCAAGTTTTACAATGGATAATTTTAGGTTTTAGGACTTAAAAATTTAATATAATATTAAACGTATGTTACTCAATTCTTTATTAAAAAATTTTTTCTACAACATTCATCATTTTAATGTAAAATTTCCTCATAATTTAAAAAAAAATAAAAACTAAAAACTTTTACAAAATATCGATGTTTCATGAAACACAATAGAATAGTAAAAGTAAATATTATTTACTCAATATAAATGTCATTAATTATTTAAAAAAATTTTTTTCATTTTTATTTGATAGTAATTAGTATACATAATATGTGTATTACATTTAGCTCCATTCTAAACCAAAAGAGATGGGTCCTCAAACTTTTCAAACTTCGTAAAAATAACATCTCAAATTATATTTTTTTGAAAAATATCAATTATATTAGTAATGATAGATATTATATAGACTTGGTAGATACTAGAGCTGTCGTGGGTACCTGTTTAATACCCAGTACCCGGCATACTTGGTACTTGAGAAGCCAAACAAAAATCTTTACTGGTGCTCGGCTTATAAATTAACCTAAAAAATTCTATAATTTCCTTGCTTTTCTCAGAATTTAAGAAACAGGAAACCTGTTCTAAAAATAGTCCATTTTTTATACCATTTTTACCATTGATTATATATAAAATATTATACCTATTTCTTTGTTGGTGTTTAGTAGTTAATACTTCTTTTAGTCTTAAATAATAATTAGTTTTTTTACAAAAATTACAATTTACTTCTTAGTTTTATTATTTTAATTAGAAATACCAGGCTAATATCAAGTACCCAACCAGCAAAAATACCTGATCAAGTGCCTGGTACAATTAATCGAAAATTACCTGGTACCTGTTACCCAATAAAATTTGCTACCCGCAACCGCTCTAGTAGATACGAGTAGTAATATATAAAAATAAGGTGAAAATTAATAATATAATATGAACAATTAAAAACAAAATACTAAATTACTAACCTTGTTCAGTAACAGCTGATTGTTGCCAAACAGTAGTTTGTGGTTGAGCAACTTGTTGATTATTCACCAATGTGTTGGTAACAGTTTTTACATTAGTTGGTAAACCACTAGTTACTGTTCCACCAGCCATTTGCTGTTGCTGTTGTTGTTGTTGAACTAATAACTAAGAAAAGATCAAATTTTAATAAAAGATTCCACATTAAGTAATTTACGATTTAGTTATAAATGTGTAATACATAATATATAAATTACTTGTTGTTGGCGTATTTGATTCCATTGTGCTTGTTGCGCCTGGGACATTCCAGAAGCAGATATTACTTGATGATTAAGAGTACGTATAACAGTAGTCTGACCATTAGGTGTTGACGGTCTGATAATATTTGTACTTCCAGCTATACCTGCAGCTTGCTGTTGACGAGCCTATGGTAAATTATTAATTTATTGTTTTAGAATAAAATTTAGTAACTTTAGTATTTCAATTATACATTAAACTGTTGCAAGACTAGGTTCCTTTGTTTTGTCAATTTATTAATAAATGCCAACCGTTCAGCGGGATTCATAGCTTGTATTTGTTGATGTGTTTTTGCATCCATGTGTATCATTTGTTGTGGTCCATGCTAAAAATATTTTTGATGTTAAAAAAAACTAAAATAATGAAATTGTATAAAAATTTATTTACCGGAGACTGCTGTGACCATATTACTTGTCTTTGATCTAATGGTTGTTGAATAGTTCTTTGAATAGTTAATGTTTGTTGTTGAGGCCACTGACTCTGAGTAGTTGGCTGTGTATTTGTAGTATTCATATTTACTGTTTGTTGTTGTCCAATAACTAGAGTTTGTTGTTGTTGAATTTGTTGAGGTTGCTGTTGATTAACTTGTACACGTGGCTATAACATTGGTACATTTACAAAATGATTTATTGTATGTTTTTAAGTTTAATAGACACAGGCATATTAATCTGACAAATATTACCATATTAGTTGATGGATGAGCCATTCGCCATTGAGTTGAAACAGTTCCACCACCTTGTTGAACAATGCGCTGTTGGAACAATAGCCTTTGTTGTTGTTGTTGAATTAGAAGTTGTTGCTGTTGTTGTTGATTTGAAGGAGCTTGAGTCTGCTGAAGCTGTTGGCCGTTTGATACTATACAAATTTGAGAGGGTTGTGTAGATGGGACATTTTGTATTTGAGATTGCTGTTGTTGTATGTGAACCTGTGCATTTTGAGCAACCTGGGGAAATTGGACTTGCTGACTGTTGCCTGTTTGAAATTGTATTTGTTGTCCCTGTTGCAATTGATTAGAATGCTGCTGGTTTTGTTGTAACTGAACAGTTTGTTTCTGTAACTGAGATAGTTGGCCCTGTATTTGTTGGCCTTGTTGTACAGTTTGTTGTTGTAACTGAGGTATTTGAACTTGTTGCTGTTGTTGTTGACCCTGTTGAATTTGAACAGTTTGTTGCTGTAATTGACCCTGTTGGATTTGTACTGTTTGTTGCTGTAACTGTGGTATTTGATTAGGCTGTTGGCCAGATTGAAGTTGCTGAACATTTTGTTGTTGTTGTTGTCCTTGTTGAAGTTGAATATTTTGTTGTTGCTGTTGTCCTTGTTGAAGTTGAATATTTTGTTGTTGCTGTTGTCCTTGTTGAAGTTGAACATTTTGCTGTTGCAATGTAACTTGTTGTTGATTTTGAAGTTGTTGACCAGATTGCAATTGCTGAACTTTTTGTTGCATTTGTATGTGTTGTTGGTTTTGTTGAACAGTTTGTTGTGGACCTTTTTGCATCATTTGAAGATGAGTTTGTTGACCCTGTTGTAATTGCATATGATTTTGTTGTTGATTTGTTTGAAATTGCAACTGTTGTCCATGTTGTAATTGAATTTGTTTTGATTGTTGCATTTGTTGAGTACGAACTTGTTGTTGAAATTGATTCTGTTGTTGAGGCAGATGCATTTGTTGTTGGGATAAAAGTTGATTGCTAGCATGTGTTTGCTGTTGCAACTGCAATTGTTGAACTTGTTGTTGTGAAAGTCGTTGAAGTTGTGGGGTAGACATCAATGACATCATTGGTTTTGGTTGTGTATTGTTTGATTGGGTTGTTCCTTGAGACACTTGGGACAATGGAGCCTAATATACAAAATTATTGCAATAAATATTAAAAAAAAGAAAATTTGAATAACCTATAAAATGCATATTCAATAAATAATTAAATAAAAGTACAAATTTTATTAAACATTTGAATTACTTGAGTAGGTTGAGATGCAGGTGGCGTGGAAGGTTGGTTCCATGGTAAACGCTGTTTTAATTGTTCTAGACCTTGATTTTTGTGAACAACAGCTCCTGGTTGTTCAATGGGGGCATCAAAATCGGCAAACCCAGTAATTGTCGATAATCCACTAGTTTGTAACTCTAAACACAAAAGTACAAATATAAATTATTTCAATTAACTGCTTTTATAACTCAAAAATAAATAAACATACTAAAAGTTTGATGTGTAGGTGGAAGCTTAGGCATGATAAGAAGTCTAGGATGATAATTAGCTTCAGAACATAATTCTTTGCTTTTTAAACAATCAATAATCCAATCGGGTGTTACAATTTTAATTTTATTTGAACCTGTTGCTAATACTGCATCATACTTTTTCTAAATAAAAATTATTTTATTAGTAGATTCGTTTTATTTGCAATACAACAAATGAATAAATTGATGACAAAATTAGGTTCACTTGAGAAAGTACATGTGCAACAGACCAAAATTGAACTATCCCAACTACAAAAATGGTATGAGATTACCAGGTCAGTTTATCTAAAATTGGGTAATTATGCGGTTAAGATGTTTTTTTCTTAAAGCGAACATAATATAGGTAGAAAATAGTTAATACTTAATGTATATGAACATATGTATATATCCTATTATTGAGATAACAGATATGTAATTTAGTGCTACCCATGGTAGTCACATCATTCGAATTGCATGTGTTAGTCACAACATCAAATGATAGTTGAAAAAACTAAAAAGTACCAATTACTTAAATTTATTACATTTTGGAAAAAATAGTAACAATTCAAATATCAAATAATGAATAGATATTATTATAAGAAAACAATAATAGATTCAGTAGGCATTTACTATACCTAAAGTATAAGTATAAACTTGGGATTAAAATGTTTTTATCACTATAATTGTGAGTTTAGAGCTACTAGGCATGTGTTGTAATTAGTGAGGGTACGTATTGAATAGTTTTACATGACCGATTGATGCTCTATAAACTATCAAATAATTCTATAAACTCAAATAGCTTATCAATTTATGATTGAAGTAGTCAACTGTTAAAAGTATTAACTAAATAGTTTGATAGATTATTCAATAATGCTCATTGCTACACTTTGTATCATGAAAGAAAGGTATCACAATTTGATGAAAACCGGTCAGTCTAGCGCATCACTACGCCATACCTCACATAGTGCTTTTTTCAATCTTGATACAGGTAGTAACTATGCGGACAGCCATCGGTAAAGGTAGCGAGTGAACACATGTCTCTTTATATGTAAAGCGCCAAATTCTCCACACTGCATATACACAATATTTTTTACTATTTTAATTGGGATTTTTGTGAAATTTTTTTTTTTCATATTTTATCATTATGAATAGATCAGTGTTTTTTTTTTTTATCCTGGAGCGTATGCATACTAAACAGGCAACTGCAGACAATATCTTATGTTTGGTATAATAATTGATATTTAAGTGTGATGTGTAATTTGTAGAGGCGGCATCGATGTGGAACCTGTCGTGACATATTAGTAATGATCGAGTGCACGCAACAAATTAACGACCTGGCAGCGATTTGTTGTACAATCTAATCAATCAATCGAAATGATACCTTTCTTTCGTGAGATAGGTAAAGTTGTAATAGTATAATAACTTACCCCACATGGTTTGGTAACTATCAAATGTGTAGTTTTATTAAGGTCTAATGTTAGTCTAAAAGTACCACCATTATACGTAGTTAAAGCCCACAGGGTTTTACAATCATTTGCAGTCAGTTGAGATACACATACAATTAATCCACGAAATATATTATCTTCAAATGGATTGAATGGTTTCGTTCTAAAATTAAAACATTAAGGAAACATACAAATAATAGTGATATTCAAACATATTTAATGAATAATTAAAATTAATTTGTAGGTATATTGTATTGTAATATGCATAATATATAGATCAAAACTGATGTATTTGCATTTTCAAAAGGCAGTGGCTATTTTCATGTCCGATGTGAAACTATGTATTTTCATATCCGGCTCCCTGATTGGCTATATAATTGATAGGCAATAACGGTGTGATAAAATGATTTTATTACCAAGATTTATATTTTACAATTATGAATTCTTAAGTACCTACATACCAAGTTAGTTAAATAATAATCACTGTAAATTATTTGCTTCATTTAATGCATTTTAGTAAAAAATAAAAATAAAATAATAGTATCTATGAGATAATTTATGTTGATATGGTGTTAGTAAAAATGAGTAATTTTCATATTTGCAATCTATTTTTTATAGTTAACATTTTAAACGTACACTGTATATAACATAATATATATATTATATATATACATTTTAAGTTAAATATTTTAATTTAATTTTAGTCTAATAAAATTGGCAGTAATATTATTAGTTTATTTGTAGGAATATCTAGATACCTTTTGAAACAGTTGTCGTATGTATTATACAATATTAGAAGTACTAGTACTTTATTTGATCGCAGTTCCTTTTTCCAGAAATATTTAGTTACTTCAGTTACAATCTAATTTCAGATAATTTTCCTGTAACAATATAGATTTAGCTTGAATTAAAACTTATTAAGTGAGGTATCATATGAGTATTTTTCACATGAAACCATAGTAACGACTTATTTCATGACACATGAAATAGTATCATAAAATGTTCTCCGTGAAAACTGTGTTAATTTATTTAGATTATTCATGGGGTAGTATCTTACAAATATTACAAAAACTGATTTTTAAAAAAAATCATATATGTTTATGATATGCAAATATTTTAATAATTAGATTAAACGATTAAAGTACAGAACATTATAAAAATGAAAATTGAATATAAATATTATTAATTATTAACAATATAACCAATCGAAGGGCAGGACGTGTAAATACATAGTTTCACATCAGACATGAGAATAGCCACTTTGTATTGAAAATCGATTTCAATACAAATTTGTTTCATAATACTATATTGTAAAAAATACAATATATACCTAATATATGTTTTTTATATAAATCTCAAATACAAAAATTGTTGTAGCATATTTCACCAAATTTTCAAGTATATTGAATAATATATAAAGTATTTTGGTGTTGAGTTACTTGTAGAATATTATTTATACAAATATATAAAGTTTTTACACAAATTAATACATATTTTATTAATAAATAACAAAAAAGTATGTATATTCACAATTTTTGTGCATATTTCATTGTTATAACATTTATGGAAGAAGAATTGAGTGTTACCAATGATTAAGGATAAAGAAGATGTACAGGAATATGGGAATTATAGAGGAATAAAACTTATGAGTTGCCAGGATGAATATTTGAGAAAAAGCAAAAGATTCTGTGCTAAAAAGCAGAAAATAAATCTAAATTTGAAAATTTCTAGTGATAGGGTTTGGGCATGTAGCAATTGTTTATGTACTAGGTAATTGTATGGTTTATGTGTGGCGAGCCGATACAATTTTTTATTACCAGTGGTATGGGAGTTAATAGTCCAGTATCGATTTTTGTAAATTATAAATACCCATGTGAAACTGAAAAAGTTTTTTCCATAAAAATATACTTTGTTCAGATTCTAAAATAAGTAATTATTGTAATTTAGGTGCTTAATTAATATTTTATACTATGTCCAATTCAAAATATATTAAAAGGAATTGATTGGTGTAGACTGGATCTCCAGGTTGGGAGTTAAGCGCAGGGCTAATAACCCTGTTTAGTAAAAAAACATTTACTCAAGAACTGAACAAGCCTCGGGTTAGATTCAATGGAAAACGAACTGGAAATTGTATTTAAAATGTGGTACTTATAACATACGAATACTATACAAACCTGTAGCAGTGGGGGAATTAGTAGAAGTAGAGAGGTATGAGATGAAATGTGTGACATTACAAGAAGTGAGATTGGAAGAAGTGGGAAGAACAAAAATATCACAAACAACAATCATAAGTGGAAGAAGCGAAAGAGGACATAAATTAGGGACGGGTTTCTCAGTGCACGAGTCAATCATACATTTGATTAAAGAGTTTAATTTATATGTTGGCCCGAGAATCTCGATATTAACCCTGAAAGATAAAACCCTTCACATGGTGGTATTCAATGTACATGCGCCGACGGAGGATAAAGATGAAGAAGAAAAAGAAGAGTTTTACGATATACTAGAAAAGATATTTGATACAGTAAGGGGAAATGTAAAAATGCGAAAGGATATACAACCTTGGCGAAGGTACAAATGGGATAATTCAATAACTGACCAAATTACAGTGAAATCGAGACCAAGACGAGACGATTCACTATCGCCAATTTTGTTCAACATGGTTTTGGAGAAGATGATTAGAGAGATGAAAATTGGATCCCACGAAGGTAATAAACTACAAGACATGGCGGTAGGTTTACCACCTTATGCGGACGATATAGTGTTGATGGAAGAATCTGAAGATAGGTTAAAGATATTTATTCAACAGATTACATATAGCAACATCAAAAGTAGGACTACATGTAAACGAAGGAAAAACTAAGTATATAATTTTCAGTAGACTAGAGTTCGATTTTTTCCAAGAATACATCACTATGAATTTAAAAGGGTAGAACAATTAAATACCTCGGTACTATTTTGACACAAAAAATAACATAGCAAATGAAGTAGCAGTAAGAATTCAAGTTGGGAATAAATGTCATAATGGACTTACGAAACTACTAAATTCAAGATCATTGTCGCAAAGAATGAAAGAACAATTATATATATCCCTAATACGACCAGTTATATTGTATGGGTTCTTAGAAAAATGGATGAAAATTAATTCTGTCTTTGAAAGAAAAGTTTTGAGGAAAATGTATGGCCCAACCAAGGGGATGATATAACATGGGAGTGGAGACGAAGAAAGAATAAAGAGCTAAAGAGCTGGAAACTTTATACAGTGGTTCAGACATATTAAAGGTAGATATATATATATATATAGAAGAAGAAATTAGGTCCAATTCAAAATATATTAAAAGGATACGGCAGTAGTTTTTTACACATAACAGACATGCGGATCCATTCTGGACTAACAGTAGTAACATCATATAATTCTCTTGCAGCACTAACATCAGCTTCTATGTAATTTTCCCCAACAATACAATGTGTGACCGAATCTGATAGCAGACATGTCGATTCAGCATTGCTGTTTTTGAGTGCCGATAGTGCCTGATTGTTGAAAATTAACAGTCCATTTTGTTAATGTACACATGATATTATATCATTATAGGTATTATACTACTTACTTCCTCGCCAATGGAACCACTAGCAAAATAAACAATGTTCTCAAACAGTTTATTACCATCATACCGTGTCAAAGAGGAGCTTTGGGTTTCGTCGGCTTTAACAGACGAGTCCATTTCGGCCACGAAATTATTTTTCACGAATATTAGCCGGGTGTGATTTCGCTGTCCGTTCTACACCTTCATTGGGATTGTATGGCGACATCAAACACGGATTTATTAAAAAAAAAAAAACTATTAGGAATTTAATAATGTGAAACACGGCTTTCAAATAATTTTTATCGCACGCGTACGAACACGAACCCAATTTAGACAAACTTGAAACTGACAAACTTGCGACCAGTTTCAACTTTTCTACTTCGAAAACGTAAACATTCACCGAGACACTGAACCACAATCAGTCGACGAGTCCAGCGTAGCCAACTGTGAACTGTTTGAAGTTAATACCTCCATGCAGTCTGTAGTCCGAAATTAAGACGTAGCCGATAGAGAGTGTTCATATCACCTAAATCGGCACAAAATTAAATTTTCATAAACAGCTCAAAACCATTGAGTAATAACACTATAGAGACGGCGAATTACTTACGAATTATTCTATAAACCTGTGGGTTCCGTGTCATTAAGTATATTTTGTTGATACTAAATCGTAGCAAATTTCAACGCCCAATGTAGGTACCTGTTACGACTCGCACGATCAATAGATGGCGCCGACATAAATTAAATAACTCCAAGGAAATTACTTTGTACCTACCTATATTTAAAATGTTAAATGTTCATTTTTAATGTTTTGTGTATAAAAAGGTAATTTTTCCATTTTGCTTTTACATCGTTTATTTGTTTTGTATTATTTGCTTGTTCTCGTGTGTGCCTTTACTGTGTAGGTACTCAAGTTTTACCATTTTTGAATACATATTATGTATATAGGTACATACATGTATAGGTATAGAGGTATACCTACATCACGAACAAAGATGGTAGGTATGGACTGGAAACGACAATTATTGAAAGACAATTTATTTGTAAATTATTTACACAATTTTTTGGGTCGAAGGAGTATAGCAAGTGGTTTTTGGTAAAAATTTTACTAATAACAAATTCATTTTAGTAGGAAAAGGAAGTCTAAATTAGTTTGTGTTCGTGAATCGTTGTTGTTGTTACCGTGTATTTTTGTTAATTTGATTCCGGTCATATTATTTATTATTTTATGTTAACAAAAAAAAACAGACAATGATTAATAGATTAAAATATTTATTAGAATAAACATTACTTCATTGTCATTACTAGTGTCTTAATTAAAATAAATCTTGTTATCTTGATTATGAGCATTATCATTTTTTCTTAAAAGCCTCTCAAGAACACACCGACTTGGCCTTTAATTAATTGTTGATTACTGTTAGGAAATAATATACGAACAGTGGACACTATTTAGAAATCGTAATGTTTTAAACAACTTTAATAATAATGAAAATATTAAGAGGATGCTATCCTGAGATACCCTCACTTTTTGTCTCAGTCTATCTAATTATGGTAATATCTATAGCAAAATTATACAACGTGGAATTGAAATTATAGTTTTGGTTGAATTTAGGCTTAAATACATTTTATCAAATTTAATAAGAAGAATAATTTCGAGTAAACCTCATGTGTTTTTTGTAAAATATTGTCTGAAAAAAAAGTTACGGCATTTTTATTTTTTAATATTTTTAAATAGCTTTACATTTTTTGTCAGACGATGTTTTATAAAAAGCTCGTATAGTTCACTCGAAAATATTCCTCTCTTTAAATTTTGTAATAGGTGCTTAAACTCTAAATTTAACCGAAACGTCAAATTTTCAATTCTGCGTAGTATGATTATGCTATATTATCTGTTAGATAGACACATTAAATGCGGGTATATACTCGTATATAATAATGTTTAACTAACCAATAAATAAATTGGAATTAGTGGTTGAAGAAAATGAAGTTTTCTCTTACCGATTGCTTTTTCCAAAAAACCAAATTCCTCTAAACTTCCAACAGGTAGTCTTATGGTGGTGACTTCGACTTTTAAAAATTTTTTATTTTATTTAGGTATTCCTTATAATGTTTATATAGTATTTTAATATATTTTTATGAGGTTATCTCTATAGAAAATACTCCGATTACCCAATAATATACGTAATATAATAATGTAAAATCGCACATTGTTGCAGCGTATATTTATCCACATATCGTTTAATTCATATTTTTGAACCCCTGATCTGGTCAGACGTGTGATGTTACCTGAGTGCGCAGATGTACTGAACGGGGTTATATCTACCTATCACCTAGTGGTAAACAATATCATATACGGTAATTGTATTTACCGCATATAAGTGTGAGTTTTTGATGTTATTTATTTATTTATTAGTAAATTGCTGATAAAGCAATCCGTTTGAATACCTCCCCTCCAGATTATAGGCCATCTGCTGAAATTAGGAACGATTAAATCCAGCGGCTGACCAATCTGATGAATTAAGGAACACACGGAATATGTATAGATTCATATGGCTATATATACAGTATACAGTATACAAACACCCATGTGCAGGGTCAACCCGAAGAAATATTTATGTAGGGGGGAGATGACTTCAAAATATTGACGAAATTCACCTTTGAAATGTATAAATCAGCATAGAAAGAAAGATCGTCAACTTTTTTCTGAGCCGATTAAATTCCAAAAATACTTCAAAACGTGTAAATAACCAAAAAAATAAAAAAAAAACGAGGTTATCAATTTTCTGTTTTGGCCAACTGAACTTCATTTTGCCTACTGCTTTCCGAAAATGCGGCCACCTCCTTTAAATCATCTCTGTCTATGTGTTTCCTCGACAAGCGTTTGTGTTGATGGACCCGAGGGACGGGATCTTACGGTATCTGTGTGCTCACGTGGCTGTGTCTCATGATCGTTGATCCTACAGGAGCACGCCCATGCCGACCTAAGCTCAGGCACGTACCCTAAGGTTGCCATATATCCCGGTTTAGCCGGGACACTACCGGTTCTGAGCATTGCGTTCTGGTGTCCCGAAAAAGCCTTTTGGGACGGCTAATTGTCCCGGAATACAACTTCGACATTTAATATTAACATTTTTCAATTTTCACCATAAAAAAACATGTTTGATATAATTGATAGAATTACATATCTATTTTCACATAGCCATGGATATATTATGCACACTTACTCCAAAATATGCAGGTATTATTTGGAATTATATAAAAAAAAAATTATAAATAAATTTTTGATGTTAATGAGTATGGACAAAAAAAACTTTTTCGAAAAGTTTAAAATGTTTGAAAAATTGTTTAAAGAACCAAATGTCAAATGCAAAAACGTTACTCTCCAAAGCCATTGGTCATCACTTATTAAATTTTATACATTTTAATGAACTTAATATAAAAAGTAATGTAGATGGACGTTGAATTTTCTTTTACTTAGCCTAATTCAAACACAGCAGTAGGACACGTGTTCTCATTAATGAATATTGAGGGTACTATAGAATGGACAATTTGGAAGTTATGGATGACTTTTTACATATTTACAATAGTTAGTAATAATGATGGAATAATAACCAAACTAAGTTTTGACAACTATATCACATTTTTGAAACTTGTTTTTTTTTCTTAATATGAAAATAAATAAAAAGTCAAACAATGTAAAGAAGAACTCTTTTAAAAAACTTTCCTGACCAAATATTTGATTGGAAAATGGGATTACGTGTCTGATTAGATCAAGTCTTCAGGTAGGAAAGTTTTCAACAGAAATAATATAACATTTTATACAGAGTAAATCAAAAAAAAAATTAGTTAAGTATTTGGATGGTGGAACTTTTACTTAAAGCTATAGTATGATTTATTTTTTGTCCAGGTGTTTTCAAGGTGAAATATGGTAACCCTAACGTACCCCCGCTTGAGGTCGCATAAACCACTTTCCGAAACCAGTACTGTAATCGTAAATAATGATTTGGGTACACGCCTCAATTTTGCAATTTAATATACGAGAAAAGGGGTTTCACCTAACACACCCCGTACAACAAATTAACAATGTTGTATAACACTTCATTTTTATAGCAAAACAAATTAAAAATTTTAGACAAATAACATGATATAGGCCTATAGGTTATTGTCATAATACTAATAGAATAATTTTTACGTTTTCTATTCTAATTTATTTTATCAAAATTTATATCATAAAAATTATTTATAATTTATAAAATATCCCATAGGTATAACGAATATTTTCTGTCTTTTTGATGTCTTATCAAAGGAGCATAAAATCTCGATAAAGTTATTGTGTGTTTGAAAAATTTTCATTTTTCTTAATTTTTTAAAAAAAATTGCCTGTACATAGGTAATCCTTAAAAAATTGCGTATGTGGTATTTTGGTGTCCTCTATTCACTCAACAGCTCATAGAGTATATAGGGGGATTCGCACTAGAGCTTTTAGCGTGTAGTGTGACAGCGTTAACTATAATCGGAGACAAGAAAATTAAAATATTGATAAAAAAAAGCTGGTGAACATACTAAAAAGTTTAAACGTAACCACGCTAAAAGCTTTATTGTGAATTCACCTTTACTAGATTTTCATGTTTGAATTTTGTTATGTAGGACCGAACGTATCAAAACGTATAAGAAAAAATAACGTAAGTCGTAACATTCGTTATCATTTCTTGGCGTAATAAATGTTAAGCGTGAAAATCTAGATACAGCCGGATACCTACTTATAAATGCTTTTTTAAAAAACAATTTAGTTATTTAACTATTTATTTTGTAATTAGAATAAATTTAGAATCTGCAAATTATAACCATAAACGAATGTATTTAAAAAAATAAGCCAGACTGGTTAAATAATTGACAAACAGACGTATAGTCATGAGGAGGGTAAGGTATGTTTAATATATGAGCAACAAAGCGAAGAAACTTTCTTTGTACCCTCTTTAACGTGACACAATTGGAAGGAGCGGAAGAACAGTGTTGTAAAAAATAATTTTAAAATGTATTTAAATATAATATTTTAAAAACTTACTAAAAATTATTCAAATACATATTTTTAAATACATTTGAAATAGTATTTAAATACTATTCAAATATTTTTCAAATTTTTATCATACTTACTACCTATATATTTTTAAGTTTGACTAATGCAAATGTGAAATACTGAAATACACAATAAACATTGTTTATCTATTTCAATAAAAAAAATGCTGTCGACTTTTTCTACTATTTGCCGACTGAACTTCATTTTGCCAACTACTTTCCGAAGTTTGGGGGAGGCGAGCTACTCTCCAACTCTACCTTGAGACGGCCCTGGATATGAGAACATTTTATACTTATAACTTAATATTTCTTTATTATTGATATTATATTAATGACATTATAAATACCTATTGTTTATTGAAAAAACATTTATAGTAGATAAATAGTGAATAATTATATTATATTTTAGTATTATACATTATTATTTAATAATAGGTAGGTAATATTGTTTAATTTAAAGTAAAAAAAAAAAAAAAAAAACATACATATATATGTATGTATGTTTTTTAATTAAATGATTAATGAATTATTGCATTTAAGTTGCATGATATTTTCAAAGTTTGAATCGGATATCCCACCCATTTTTTTGTCAATATTGCACCATCAATACCACCACCAATCATCATACAATCATCAGATAATGACAATATAAAAATAAAATATTCTATATGAAAAAAAGTATTTAAATAAAAGTATTTGAATTTCTGCAAAAATACAAAAAAAGATTTAAAATACTTTTTAAATACTCCCTCTTGATTGTATTTAAAAAGTATTTTAAATACACTAGAATTATTTAAATACTTGTATTCAAATACGTTTACTCAAATACTTTACAACACTATGGAAGAGTCCCAAAGAACTAATCCATATTCAAGGTTAGGCCAAACTAGACAGTAGTATAGTATTTTTGTAGGAACAAGCAACTTGAATTCCCGAGATACACTCTGAATAAAACCTAGAATCTTGATGGCTTTGCAACTGACTTACTCTTATATGTTGTCTGGAACATAAATTGTGCGTTAGCTCAAAGCCTAAATAACGAACGAAGTTACCGGCAAATTGAATTGGTGCGTTATGGATAAGACTAAGTAAAATACGTGATACCAAGACAACGATAGAATTACATTGATTGACATATTTTACAGACATTCAGCTGGAGACCCACAGAATTTCCCGAGTCACGGAGTCCACCAAACGGTTAAGATCTGCTTGAAGTCGTAAGCAATCGCCAATAGACCGGATGTAATGTAATATTATTATTTTAAGGCGTATATCGATTATTCGTATATCATATAATAAAATTATATCGTAAATCAACACCAAAATATACATATACGATATACAAAGTCTACATGAAACTATTCATTACGGATCACCCCGCGTTTTTAAACAACTTATTACTCAACAATAAAAAAAAAAATTATAAAAATTTATAAATTCACTTTCAAAACCAGAAAGAGCAAATAAAAAAATTATTAAAATATTTACGCTTTCTCAAAATTTTACACCCGAAGATATCAAATTCTGTCTATCCGTCAAAATAAGTTAAAAAAAAAAATTCTTTACATAAAAAGTGTCATCACTATTCACTACACACTTTTTAATTTGTACTGCACATTTTTATTTTCGTATTACACACTTTGTGTGGTAGTGCATACAAGGACCCCACAAAGATCCGACAAATGCAAAAACTTTTGTTCTGTTGTATATTTTTAAGTGTTTTTTTTTTTTTGTAATAATTACTGGAATTGTATGTTACAAATCTTATATTTAAATTTTTTTTTTTTTTATAACTAAATTTTTTTTTAATCCAAAATAACAATTTTATAAATTAATTTTTAAAAAAAATGTTAGTAGAAATGTTTATTAATATTAAATCGTCGATTTTCTACAGTTTTTTGAAGTTTACTAAAATTTCAATTATTTTTATTAGTGATAAATAGCTGTTAGATACTAGAAAAAGTATCATTCTTAGTATCATAATATTTTTATTAATTGAATCATATATTATCAATTTTTAGGTATTTATCATTTTTTATATCGCTGTAATGTTGATTAACAAGAAATAAATTTCAATTTCAATAAACTTTAATGACTGTTTGAAAACTAATGGTGTAACCTAAATTAATAGTTTTAAACACCAATATTTTTTTAAAAAATTAATTATAAAATGGATTATAAAAAAAAATTTTAATAAAAAATTAAAATTTTTTATTTTTAATTGTAAAAAATCTAAATCTAAAATATAAGAATTGTAGCGCCGAGTTCTAGTAATTGTTACAAAAAAATAATAAAAATAAAAAACCTTGAAAATATACAACAGAACAAAAGTTATTGCGTTTGTCAGATCTTCGTGGGACACTCTGTATATTATATATCTACAACCTATCGGAAAACTGTACTGGACTGTTTTTGTCGTATAGTATAGCTGGTATTTGCAGGTAATAATCACAAAAATGATAATAATTTTTCACGTTCCAACCCTATATATAACATCGTGTTACGGTGAATTATCGTCTCATATTGTGATATCATACTGGGACAAATTACAATAAATTATATGATCATTTGTCTCGTGGCAATAATTGTATTACTATATTATTATTATGCTATCGTTTATCTGATATCGTTATGCATTTTTACATACACATTATCACATATTTATACTCGACATATATAGTATATATAGTAAAAATTCAGGGGCGTCATTTGAGGAGGGGCAGGGTGTGCAACGGAACCACCACTAATTTAAAAGTGGCCTGCCAATGCTCTATACTCTAATGCGTCGCCATAAAATATATCTGCGTTGACCAATTTTCGTAGTAATAATTAAAAAAAAAAAAAATCCAAGACTTTTTTTTTTTGCTTATTTACTTAGTATTGGAATGTGAAAAATTGCCCGGTGAAATGTTAAAATTGGCCTGTCTAAAAGCTCGCACACCCGTAAAAATAAATTGAAATGACGCCCCTGAAAAAGTTAATGACCCCCCCCTTTTTTTTTTTGTTTATTTACGATTCAAATATGTATTTTGTCAGTATTTTCGAGACACACATGCCCCCATTCCCCCGTTAATAATTTCTTCGAGATGGGCTCTGGTTTCACTGGCTCGAGGGTCCTACAAAGCAAAATAACGGCCCATCCAGCCCGGTTAGGTGCACCCCTGCGCACGCCTATGATACTAAATAATAATACCTATACACATGTTGTTATTTAATATTAGAATTTGTTTTATTATTTATTTACCGGTTACATTTTTACACAAAACTGCAAAATTTACAAAAAAATTTTATCCAGATATATAATGTATCTAACTTTAATAATAAGCATAAACAATTATATGTAAAAATAATGAATAAAGAACACGTTAATTGTGGGAAACCGGCAGTGGTGTATTTACGGGGGGGGGGGATTTGGGGGATAGATCCCCCCCCTTGCACTTCGACTTTTAATTTTTTTTATGGAAATATATAGTGAAATGAAAAAATATATGCCTATGGGAGGGGGGGATAATATATATTTCAATAAAAATAAAAATAAAAATCATAAAATGATATAATTCATAATACCTGTGTTACTATAGATAATAAAGAAATGGATTTCCATTCAATCGATTTATTTATAGAATATAGATAACAGCACGCCCGCACCGTATTCGTGAACCACATGATCATCTCGGTAACCTTATGATTAATTATTTCATCCCCCTCTCCATAAATGATTTCTAAATACGCCGCTGAAACCAAGAAAAATATTAAATCACATTCAAATGCATTTTCAACCCCGAATAACTAGTGTTGGGATTTATCTAGATAATTGTTTACTTATATTTTATCTTATCTAGATAAATAATAGGAAGTTATCTAAAGAATTATTTTAGATAACAATTCTTAAATTTTATATTTTGTATAGGTAAATTTTTATTAAAAATATACTTAAATCTGCAAAATTTTTCGAATGTGTCGTATAAATCTTATATATGTTAGGTATTTTTATGCAAAATAAACGAATAAATAAATTATTATTTATAATATATTATGTACTTATTGGCTTAATGATTTTAATAAAATATCTTTAAAATGTTTTGGGGGGGAAAAGTTTTGAAATTTAAAAATTGTCTTATTTTTATCCAGATAATAATGAATTAATTTTTATATTTATCTTGGTAATTGTATTCATGTTATCTTTTTATCTTTATAAATTTATCTAGATAAATTTTTAGTTACCTATTCCCAACATTGCGAATAATACGTAATATTATTTTGACATTATATAACTAGGTGTATTTACTAGATACCTACCATATTATGTCCTGTTTTAAGGATTGCGTCTCGTTATCCCGCGACAAACTTTAAACGGGATGTTTTTTGTCGCTTTTGTCCCGTTTTTCTAAAAAAAATTGGTAGAAAGTTGACAATTTACCTTTTTTTCATGTTTGTCATTTTCAAACCGATTTATGAAAATGTTGATAGAAAATTATAACGATATTCACTATTTTTATTGTTGTCTTATTTTTAGTTTTCAAAATGTGGTGCTTAATAATATTAATTATTATTATTATTTTATTTTATATATCTATATAATGGAATAAAATGAAACCCTAATGTACGTAATATAGCAAAAAAACAACGAAATATTAAATATTAAATACTAAACACAATTATTATTATTATTATTATTATTATTATTATTATTATTATTATGTTTGTACATTTTCTAGAAATGTTATTTTATCATTTGATTATTATTACAAAATAAAAAAAAATTACAAAATAAAAAAAAAACGAGTATCGTCATTACATTTGAAATAATTAAGTAATGTTACTTGATAAAAATAATTTTTGGTCCTTCGACAGTAATTTAAAATTTTTTATTTAATGTAACGTGTAACGTAATTTAATTTTTTTTAAATTTTAAAATTATAATTTGAAACTAAAATGGGGTACTTGGGATGAACATTTTGAATTCCTCAATAATATATAAATTTAGAAGTTTCCTCGAGAGTCAATAGGTGCTATTCCAAAGTAAATGAGGGTTATTTAAACACCCAGCTGTGCTGTATGCACCTATTTAGGCGTACAGACCGGTATTGAGAATCTCTGGGCGGAGTGAAAAAAATCAATGAGATTACTTCTCTTCCATGAACATTTTGACAAAAAATTATATATACCAAATTACGTCATACGCGCCGTAAAAACGATTATAATAATTTACTGTTTCATTACCTATAAGAAATAAATAAATAACTGCTGCGTTAATGGTGAATCGATGTTTTTCGTAACTGTATGTCGTATATAGTCGTATATTATTTGAAATAATCCAAACCTCGAGTGTGCACGTCTCGTATATAATATATTCACGACCAATATGGATCGAACTACAGTAGTAGGTATACCAAGGTGGTAATCGCGGTATATTTGTTTTTGAGACCCGGCAAGACCGTTCAAAATCTCCCTCAAAAGGATGTCGCCTCCGCAGTCCCGAATCAGTGGCCGCGGTGCTACCTTATGTGTATGACGTCATGTAATATTGTATTATAAGGTCGACAAATCTTCGCCATTCGCGCTAAACATACCGCCAAATACAGACAGGTACCAGCTAACGATAGAGGTTAAAAGCCAAACAAGATGTTTATTGTACTATATACAAGTGTAAATTTTTTTCGGTATGGTGCCGTTTAAAACCGAATATAGAACTCGCTAAATAGAATAATGTGTTTTTACTATTTCGAACGGATTAGAGCTCTATAATTATTTTAAAATCGTTTTCAATACTGGAAATATCACATAACATAAGATAGTGACTACGGTTACATATCATTTATGGTCTTGATATGAGACGTACACTATGCACACAGTATTGTACTGTACGTTATGTACTAAGTCCAAAAATGCACTTGTCGTGATTGTACATTGGAAACACGTTCAGCTTGTAAAACGCCTAAAATATCGTACATATTATAAAGTATATAGAAATTGTACATTTCTAACGGCATTCAACTCATCTTGATGGGTATGTTTGACAGATCAATTGATGTAAAATTTATCCGCGTTTTACCATCGGGCGTATTATTATAGAGATCGTTTTCGAAAAAGTACATAATAATGATGAATTTTTTGCCAATCATTTTTGCCAATCCGTATAAAAAAATACTTTTAAATAAATATGTGTGAATATACAGTTGAAAGTGTTTATTTAAAAATGAAATTAAAATACTTTAATACAAAATACAAATACTTTCTATATTTACCTATGTAAATCTTAATATTTCATGAACCAAGAACGTATTTATAGTATGAAGTATTTTTAATTTTTTTTTTTTTTTATTATTTTTTTTTTTTGAGGGGAATGGAAATTTACTAAAAAGGCTATATCTAGATATCCTAAGTCAATATTTATTCGACTGAAACAAGTTTATAAAAGTCATTTCGACTTCCCCAATTTTCCTCTTTACCACCTCCTCGTCAGCAGTTACGCCACCGTGAAGGTCTTCATATATTTATTAATATATGAAAATCTCTAAAATAATTTCTAATGTCTGGTTAAATTCCACGCATTTTGAATTACCGGACACGTTTATATGCTAAATGTTCGTTTGTCTTAAAATGTCCTTCAAACTTACTACAATCCCTTTGGTAAATATGGGTGTGTGAAATTTTCCTAAGGGCATTATGTTTTTTTATGTTATCAGTCAACATGCTTTCTCGCAGACATAGATAAGTATAGGTACTCGGTAGTTAGTTATTTAACGGGTATCACGGTTGTTGTAAAACAACTCACAAAAACACAATACATCCACTACCGATTTTATTGCCTTCTATATTTATTAAGCACCTATTTACACTATATGTAATATACCTACATTATAATACATTATACATTTACACACATGTATAGATATGGATAGGGTTATGTGTCCGATATAGGGTTAATTGCAAAACGATGTTTTCGTGACGTTGTCGTATTATTGTTTAGGTACATAAAACCAACCCGTGTATTAAACCTCGAGTATAGGTTAGGTTCTTGTGCAGTATTTACGACCAAATCGTCGATGGCGGTATATTTTGCCCGGAAAAACATTCAAAGTCCCATTTTAAAAGGTTGTCTTCCGAATTGTGTATTTTAAACCGCTGTGAGTAGTGCACATGCCTATAATATAATATTATACACGGTCGATAAATCTTCCGTTCGGGCGAAATGGATTGCGACATACAGCTATATATTATAAGGTATGTAGGCACGTCATATATATTATAGCTGTAAATCGTGATATGGTCGATCGCAGGACGTCCGCGTTCAACAGATATTAAAAATATAATATATTATAGGTACGTTATTTGATAATAATGTAAGCCACAGGTGGAAATATATCGGGTTTACCCATATCTACTGAGTAGTGGAATATAACATAATAATACTGTAAATATATGATAATATAATATAAATCGTGCTTTATTGTTGCGGTACGACTGACAATAAACATCACAATGCACAAATTATGTATAAAATATCGACGAGCACACGCGGGTAAACACATTATTAGGTATACTCGTATGAGTATAGTCCATTCGATGATCGTTTTATGACGTATTCATCCAGCATTTCAGTATTCCCGGCAAACATCCGCATAATGCATAGCATGTAGATCATAAACCTTCTATATGATGGTATTCGTGGTGTTCACCTAAAAGTTATAACTGATTCCAAGTCAAAATATCAAAAGGACAAAATTTCCAAGGATAGAATATCGAAATATCGCGATTTTTTAAAATCAGTTTATACAACTGCAGTCAGATGAGAATTTATGGGCCTCTTCCGAAATTAAGTTAAATGTTCATGATAATGTCGATAATTAAAGTCCGCATTGCTATTTGTATTGTTATTTTCTACTCTGAAATATAATATATGATGGGTATAAATGGGTGTGGCATGTATATACGGCAGGACATTAGAGAAACACCTTATGATTTTGTTGTTTTCGTCCATAAATTTAATTGGCGATTCTCTGTTCGAGTGAAAACCTCTATACTCAAACGACTCCTTACCTCGTTTATCCCTATTCGGCCAATTACAGATTATTATTTAATTTTCGGATAAAAATAAGGACACTCGACACACGGGCGTGCGCAAGGGTGGTACCGCATGTGCATTTGCTGCACCACCGGCCATCTCGAGTTTATCGGAGAAAATTACAAATTTTTGTGGTCGTAATGGGGGGGGGGGGAGATGGAGTGAGGAAATGCTAGGGCCGGATTTGACGGAGGGCATTAACGGCACTTGCCCCGGGCCTCGCTTGTTTGCCGTTTTCAAATCGATTTCTCGATTTTTTCTGGAAAAAATTATCGAACGACCTTTATCTGGTCCTGCAGGGTGTAGTAACGCGAACGGCGAAAATAATAGAATAAATAAACCATCGCCGGCGAAAAAATGTAAAAACGTAAAAAAAACAAACCGTAGACCTGGTACAGCGTATATCGCGTATGGTATAGCGCGTAGGTACTGTTTTCGCATTCTGTATTATAGTTGTGGCCAGTGGCTATTTTTTCTGATTTTTCGTAGTGCACATTTTTAAATTTGAATTTAATTCTTAATGATTGTGGGAGAATTAGCGAGTATTTACAATTTATTTTCTTATAATATATACTTACTTACCTCATGCTAAATGTGTCCTACATCAACGTCCAAAAAATATTAAAAACATAACCATTTACTATATTTATAAACTTTATTATCATATTATGTTATTGACATTTGACATATTATGAAAAATTAAAACTGTATTTTTAATTGGAGTTTTACTTTATGATCATTACTTTCATTTTTCTCAGCATCAGAAAATACACCTCGAAACCATCTTTGTTTAGTGGCTTCTAATAGTGTGTTTTATTATGGCCACTTATTTATTAAACCATAATTTTGTTGCTGCAATTCGCTTAAAGTTGGCATGTTAATTTTTATAAAATGTTTATATTTTCATATATTTTTTTTCTATTTTCTCTAAAATACCTACCTCAATTTCAATTTGTTACTTTAAAACGGAAAAAAAGGTGACGCAGATTTGTTAAAAAATACGTAAAACATGTCGATTTTGGTAGTACAAATACTATTTAAAATGCTATAACTTTTTAACTATTCGTTTCTGCAATTTTATTTTTAAATATTTGGAATCAGTATTAAAATACTATCGATTAGAAGAAAAAAAAAAAAAAATTGAAATTCGTGACTGGGATGGTAAACTAGACTTATTCCTAGACCTTAATTCGTGGTCTTAAACTCTGAACATGACGAGAAACAAAAACGTGAAAAAATTGTAAGTTTTTATTGACAATCATAAACTATTCACATTTTGGAAGTTTTTATATGATATAATTCGATCAGAAATCACCACGACAACGATGAGACAAAACCACGAAATATATTATGGTTGCTTTCGCTGGAAACAACGTCACCGTTGTTTTTTATTTATCTGTGAACGAAACACGAATATATTCACCGATAAGGAAACAAAAGATAAGTTACTTGTACGAAAACGACAACTGGCAGCATACATAGTGATAGTACCACAAATAATAATTTCTAATTTTCATATTATAAAAGCGTATTTAAATTTTTTGTAAATCTCAAGGTACGGCTGCAGATGGCACCATGCAGTCTATAATAAATACACGAGTGCACTTTTTTTTATTTTTCGTAGTGCACAAAGTGTGGTGTCGTATAGTGCACACAAAAATAGCCACTGGTTGTGGCAACAATAACGCATTGTACGTATTATTATATTATTATAATATATATATATATATATACAATATTGTAATACGGCTCTCATCTGCAGTCCGATAATATATTGATACGGCTCGGTGAGAGAGATGGCCCGAAACGGATGGGCGCATTGTTCGGGCCGTAACGGACGAGAGAGCCGCGCGTAACAACAACACGATTTTGGACAGGAAACACGGTCAAAGAGTGTTCTCCCCGTCGCGGTCGCCGCCGCCGCCGTTGCAGTCGACGTGAATGGGGCCGGGGAGTCGGTGTGTTTTCTCAATGAAATCTCGCGCGCGTACATATTATAATAATAACGCCGCCGCGCCGAGTCGGCGCGCAGTCAATGAACCATTACTATAATAACATAATGTACGTTCTACCTGGCGAGTTCACCGTCGAAACGCCGCGCTCTATAGACACTCGCATCTTTTTTTTTTGTTTTTTTTTTTTTTTTTTTTTTTTTGTTTTTTCTTTCGTACCCGACACAATGTCGTTTTACATTGTCAGTGTCGGGTCAAAATCAAAATTAATACGAAAATTTCGCGTCTCAAAAACATATGCCGTCTATAATAATAATAATAATAATAATGATAATACCTAATGATAATTCTTTTTCATCAGCTTACCGGTCCATTAAGGACTATATTGCTGTCTTCGGCAGGTCTCCCCATCTCTCTCTATTGTAAGTCGACTCATATGTCACATTCTGGTCTATGGCTTTCAAATCCTTGGCAACTACTTCGATCCACCGGGTCCTGGGTTTTCCTAGGGGTCTTTTTTTCGTCATTTTTTTCCACGAGTACTTTTTTTTATTAGTTGACTATCCCCTCTCCAAGTGTGTCCAAACCACTCTAGTCTTTTGTTCCCGATAAAGGGTATGGTCTTTTGTATGATTTCCGTCGATCTTCATTTTTTTTTCCTTCTGTCAAACGTATTTGTTTCTCGGTCAAAGCGTGGTCCAAATATATTCCGGAGTATTTTCCTTTCAAATATTATTAACTTTCTCTTTTATATACGGCAAAGTATATTGCAATAGCCCCACACTTACTTTGATTAGTTGGTGCGGACTGGTCGGTCCAGGAATAATGGGGGTTGACGACCCGACCTCGGAAAAAACATTTGTTATGAAACCTTCAAATGGGCCTCGGAATTGTGGATTGATAATAATAATAACTATTATATATAATATAGTGTCGGGTGAATTGTTTACATTTAAATATTATAAACGTTACACTTTACGTAACATTATAGAAACGTTCAAATATTACCATCAATAGTTGATATAATAACCCTCTTTCCCTCCAGATAATATTATGTTTATTTGAAGAGGGAATGTGAGTGAACCGTATAAACCGTAAATCACGGATTGAGTCACCGGCGCGATATTTAAGGGCACACTGTAGATGGAATACGGAACGACAATAGGAGAATTACGACGGAAGAAGGACACGACAGAGCATTATTTAGTAGCGTTTAGAGGGATTTTTAGTATTTAAGATTTTCATTAGTTTAGTAATTGTCATGATATCGATATATCATATAATATTATATAAAAGAAAAAACTAATCTAAAAATAAGTATACTCCATTATTATATCAAATTATAAAATTAATTGCACATAATTATATAATCATATCCCATTAAATAATTAAAGGAATATCTTAAAATTATTATATAAAGTATGATGTAAGAATATTAATTAGGGTATAAATGTATCATACACACTAATAAGAAATAGCTTAGAATAAATTAATTATTTAAATACTTTTGTAATTTGGAATATATAATTAAATTCTTGTCGACAATAAACTATGACCCGACTAGAGACGATAACAAAAAAAAAAGTAGCATAAAATGCCCTATCTGGCGCTCTTAACACAGCAGTCTTCCGGCGTCTATTCTGGTGTGTAATATTATTGTAAGCATACTAAGAATAGCGTCGTGGAAGGCAAACACCGTAAGCAAGTTTTGTTTGGAATTATTATCTCTACGTCGTCATTATTATTTATCAAAGAAAAGGTGTACGTTTTTTTAATTAATAAGTAAATTATATTTCCTACACATTCCTGGAGTATTGTGAATTTTCATCTTCGGTGTTCTACGGAGAAGATACAAGTTCCTGATCACGACAGGTAAGAAATAATATAATTTATAAGACCAATCCTTTATATTGGCAAATTAATTCTAAAAGACCAATCTTTCATATTGGCAACATAATTATCAAATCCAATTCAATATAATTGGCAAGGTTTATATTTAGAGGAACAGTTGTGTTCCTCATAAGTAAGATTTTTGGGTAGGTACTTATAAAAGAATTCACGACCCCAAATGATACTTCCTCTAGTAGGAAAAAAATAATGAATAATATAGGTTGTATATAGGTAATACATAAGTTCTAACTTAGGTACAAACATTTTAGAATGTCTGACCAATGACTCTATGTTAACTCTTAACCTAACTTATATATCCCTAGTTTTTTAATCTATATTTTCATTACACTACTCAATATTTACCTTTCTAACACATTCTACACCTACTCTTCTTCTCCTTCACCTTCTCTCACAACTATTTGGGTTCGGCCACCCTGGTCCCACACTTCCACTTAACTCCATCTCCCGCATCTTCATCACTTACTCCCACCTTGATCATATCACTCGCCATCACATCTCCCCATCTCTTTTTCGGTCTTCCTCTCCCCCTCTTACTAACAACATGCATTTCCCTTACTAATCTTACCGCCTCAGTCTCTTCCCTCCTTAATACATACCTGAACCAACTTTATCTATTCTTTCTCATTTTGTCTACTATCGAAGCTACCCCTATAATACCTCTGATATACTCATTCCTTATTTTATCCTCTCTAGTAACTCCACTCATCCACCTTAACATTTTCATCTCAGCGACACTCATTCTCTGTTCTATCTTTCTGTCTGCTGCCAAACATTCTGTTCCATACATAGCAGGTCTTACCACTGCCTTATAAAATTTACTCGAACATCCAAAATGGGAAAACTCCCCTATATTCATACCTTTTTGACAAGTTTTATACTGGCTGTCAACCTGACAAAACCTCAATTAGTCGACTTCTACGACAGGCACGAGGAAACCGTGAAGGTATTCTTAGCCCCCTCCACAGGGCAAACACTCTATAACAACTCTCATACATTTATTTTTGGGTTACAACAGTATTTGAAAAATATTCCTTATTATTCGTCTATGTTTAATTTTATTATAAGGATGCCAAACATGGAAATTTAAATAGGTACATTACTTGTTTTTTATATTTTTATACTATTATTTGGAATTTTTGTGTAAATTTAACTCTTATTTTTATAAAAAAAAAAAAAAGTTGAATATATCAGTTTAAAAAAAGAATTTCTATATATTTTATCAATGCTGGGCATTCACGAGTTTAAGTTAAAACTTAAATTAATTTAAACTTTTTATACTTAATTTTTTTAGCTTGACTTATTATTAATTATTACTTTTAATTAAAACTTAGTTGGGTTCATTTTGAAATAGTTGATGCTTTTTAATTTCATACTGTGCCTATTGTGAAAATGATTGAGTAAAAATAAATTTGTTTTATCGTTTTTATTAATTATTATATATAAGAATTATTTATTTCCCAAAAAATATAAATAAAACAAAAATACCCATATATTATATAATTATTTATTATTGTCTTGTTTTTATTTTTCAATATTGACTTGTATAGATGTAAACCTGTTAATTTAAGTAGGTACCTACTAATTTTCAATAATACTTAATAATAAGACTTAATACCCAAGAAAAAAAATAACTACCTATTAATTTTAAACTTTTACTATTTATTTCTATTAACTTAACTAAATTACAACTGAGATTTAGGTACTGTAACATAACGAAAATCAACCGTATTATTACGAAAACTCGTCCACCACGCGCAGGTTTGAATTATACAGCGTTGCTTAAAATAACACGGTATACCGTATACGTATATGACAAAAGTCAATTAATATTGGCGCACTGTATGACAACAAAGCGCTTTCGACTTTGGTTAGGTTGCGAGATGAAAACCGGTCACCGTGCGACTTGACGGGACCAACGATTGCCGAGATATACCTATTACGATTTTTATTATAATATATTGAATAGATACATTGCTAACCGGAATATAGGACGAGAAGTCAGTTTAAACCGATCGATATATTTTTCGAAGAAGATGTACTAATAAAAATAAATATGCATAATTAATAATTAAAGCTAAGACTGTTTTCTAAAAATGTGTAAATGCCACCTGCGCGATCGCCCGAAGGTTAATTAATTTTTAAAACCCAACATTACTATTCTATGCATTCTTACCTGAATCGGTTATACTGGCCGAAAACAGTAATCGTCTGAAATTCCAGAATCCTCATAAAAAAAAAACACCAAGGAGTTTTATCCAATGAAGTAAAATGAATTCATTATCGACGAGTACGAGAAATGGCACGTACCTGCGAGTGCGTGAATCGATGGCCAGGACTGTTGCTGCAACCCACAGAATAAAGATGACGATGCATGGCTAGAACGGTTCGATGAAAGCAGTACTGAAAACTGCGTGCCAGCGCGTGCCTTCGATAACGTACAGAACGACAGGCCCCTTCCACATCTAGTTGTGATGGCAGTGCGGGGCAAAGAGGGGAGACTTCGTAGCGTTATTCGACTATGTTAGGTTGCGGGGTGGAACCGGTCGTCGCCGACTCGACGGATTTACGACGGCACTAACGCTTGGCGAGTATACCTAGTACAATTTTTATTCCAATAAATATAATATTATTATAATATATAATATAGATACATTCATACATTGCTAAATGACTAATCGGACCAGAAGTCCGTTTAAACCGATCGATGTATCATTCGAAGGAATGTGTATGTATTAGATATTTAATATATGTATTATTTTTTTTTTATAAAATATTTAAATTATGTTTATACATATAGCATTTTAAAATCTTAAATAATAAATACGGGATTACAACGAAAATGAATTGACCCGGGCAACGGACCAAAACTCGTTCGCCGCGCACAGGTCAGCTACTATACAGCGATATTCTAAATAAATGCGTTGTACCTACACCAAAATAAATTTCAGAGCTCTATACCATTGTAGACGAATGCTAGAATAAAACGAAGCTGTGGGGTGGAACTGAACGCCGCAGTGTCAGACAAAGTTACACTGCGTATTTCCATACCCCACGTACGTGCTTTACCACGGCTTTGACAAGATTACATATAGGCACAAAACAACATGGGCTGGTGTCTTATTTGCGTATAATTTTTGAATGATTGGAAACGTATTATTTATACAGAGGATATGCAATAAATAAGATGAAAAAAATAACTGAAAATATAATCAGTTTTTTCCATTAAAATTGATATTAAATTTGTCATTTTAAAATTAAATACTTGTAATAATTTTTAAAATATAAATTAGAGTATACCTGTATCATTTTCTCATAGGACGATTTGCCACTGACCATTCATCACGTATATACGACAGAATATCATAGAATAACGACGCTGTATAACGACAAAAGTATAGCATCGTATAAAATACATAACGAATTAAACTACGTACAACTGTAGGTATATCCAAATTTTCGTGCACATGAAAATAAAAATGGTCATCAATAATAACGTACAAACACAATTTATGAAAAAAAAAAAAAACGGAAAGATGGTCTTGTCAAATGAGATCGGTTCAAAGGAAGGTAGACGGTAAACTAAACGCGTCTGTATGCGATAATTGTCAATGCGCAGCGGAACGGGATCCGGCAGATGTTTTTGAATGTGTGCGCGGGGCAGAGAGAATGAGAGAAATTCGTCAACAGCGCATGAAATATACCACGGCAAATGTCTTTGTGTGTGTATGGGGTACTGTATTTACTGGGCTCTTCACCCTCACCAGTCACGACATTCTTGTGATCCTGTTTTGAAATCCGGCAACGTTTTGTCGCACCCCGCTTATGTTGTTAATACAATGAGAGAACACGTAGGTATATGTATATTCGCCGAGCGGAGTGGGACTCGTTTTCGGACAAAAACTCGTCTGCCGCCCGCAGGTTTGAATTATAAAGCGTTACCTAAAATAACGCAGTATGTACGTATATGGTCAATGTATATTGGTGATCTGTATGCCAACATAGCGCTGTTTGACTATGTTAGGTTGGGGGGTGGAAACCGGTCGCCGCCGACCGACAGGTTTTTACGACGATACTAACGCTTGGCGAGTATACCTAATATAATTTTTATTCCAATAAATATAATATTATTATAATATATTATATAGATACATTCATACATTACTATACGGCTAGTTGGACGAGAAATCCGTTTAAACCGATCGATGTATCATTCGAAGGAGATTTGGGTACTGTAACTAAAATAACCAAAATCAACCGTATTATTTTATTCTAAACTCTGCGATATAAGACAAAATGTCAATTAAAAATAAATACAAATACTAGAGTTGGATAATTCAATAAATTATGGTTATCATGGGCTTTCAGTTTAATTTAGATCAATGATCAACTATCAACTTTTTTCATTAAAAGTAATACTATTTCGGATGGTATAATTAATTTGAGTTGTAGCAATGAAAACATAAAAAAAGTCGATATACCTATATATCGTTAAAAGGTAAAAAAGGATAGTTATTCTTTACGCTCAAAAAAACTACTGGGGACTTCTTCTGCATGAAAAAGTGTATACATATTTTGGTGTTGAGTTACTTGTAGAATTATTTATATATATATATATATAACGCGGCGGCGGTTAATTAAATAAAGGTACACCATTATCGGCGACCGGTGCCGGGCGTGTTGACGATGCAAGCGCGTAATTATATATTATATTTGACGGAACACGTCGCGTGTACTGACGACACACGATGTACCAATAGGTATATATATAAATATGTTTTATTATAATAACGGAGGAAACAAATGCACTGACCGCATATTACGACGACGTATATAACGACGGTAGATCACGACAACAACGAACGGCGATGCGATGATGTACCTACACTACCTATATACATAACGGGCGACGTCCGTATATTATAAAAGAATAAAAAATGTACCTATATCATTTGTTTTGATGGCGACAAAAAGAACGAAAAATATGATTATTAGGTATATTTCGCGTGCAATTGACCGATTACGAAATGTTAAACACCGTCGTCGCGTCGCCGAGCGGCTATAACGATAACCGCGGAGACGGCATTTATATGGCTTGACGCTCGATTATATATTCGTATGATTATGTGTGGCGGCAACAGCTGTAAATAAAATCATTATATTTTGGTATTACATTTTTAGATAAAAAGAAAACAAATTTCAAACTTTTAATAAATGTCTTGAAAAGTTATAGATTTTTGTGTAACCTTTAAATCACCTTCATACAAAATTGAAAGACTTGTTACTAAAAAAATGTAGGATATAAAAAAAACTATAAATTTAAAATGGTTATATGCAAATTTGTATGTTTATCAATTTTAAACCTCCAGTGTTGCCAAAAATTATAAATAATAAAATAGTCAGAGCCTAAATTATGAAATTTACTACATATTATTTAGGTAACATATAAATGAGATAAGTTTGTATCTATGTGACTATAAGAGTATGTGTATATATCTAATAATAATTAAATTATAAAGACAAAATGTAATGGTGTCGTCCGTTATCTGAATAATTGAAATACGAGAAATTTTGAACACTTAAGCTGCTACTCTGTAGCTTAGTGGAAGTGGGAATGAACTTTCAAGACGAAGACATCAGTTTGAATCTCACTTTGCCCATCATTTTTAGATTCTAAGCGTAGCGAGGGAGCTAGTGGTTGTACAATGATGTTTATTTTTTTTTTTTTTTCTGTAAACACTTTTTCTACCAGAAGGAGTCCTCCGATTTTTAGAAGTTTACTTGTTTTCAGGTAGCAAATTATATCTAGTTGGTACTTTTAAGAGGTCATTTTTCGATATTATCAATAGTTTTTTAATGCGTAAGCATCGGCGTAACTAGGGGGGGGCTAGGGGGGCTTAGCCCCACTAAATTAAGTACCTACTAGCCCCCCAAGGAAAAATCCTTGAACACTTGAAAAATTCAAAATATATTATACCCTATAGGTACCTAGGTAGCGTACATACATAATGTCTAAATGTAAAGTTTTTCATTTATTCTCGCTGTTATACTATATTTTTGATGATTTATTTGCCATGATAAAATTGTAAAAGGTACCGGTTCATTACGTGTATATAAACGTAATAAACTGCGATAAGTGGAAAAGC
>JAIPRL010003061.1:17361-51075 GCA_025469235.1 Pemphigus obesinymphae | reverse complement strand
ATATATAAATTATTCATGTAAATATCATTATATTAATGATTGGTTTTCAATATATTTAACCCCCCCCCCCAAAAAAAAAAAAAAAAAAGAAAAGTTGAAAATACGTCACTGTATATATATAATATATAACATTGATAATATGAAATATAAAAAAATAAAATTACACTGGCAATAGGGGGGCTTCATCCCCTTAGCCCCCTTTGTGTGAAAATTATCTTAGGAATGGCAAAATTAAATTTTTTCTAGTAATATATTTTTGATACGGCCTTACATATTATATATTAATATTACTAATTTGTGATTAAAATATGATTATATTATATATTAATATATTTTGTGATAAGAAATATCATATTGATTAAAATAATAATAATTACTTAGAATTATAAAAAATTTAAACATTCTACTGGAAAATAATATCGCAGGGGAAGTAGCTGCACACCCGGCTTCCCTTGTATGTAGCCAAGATTATATGTATATAACTTTATAAAAATATTTAAAATATGAAAAATGTAATAATAAAAGTGTTATATTATATCCGATTTTAATTTAATTTTCAAAATTTAATTCTCAATATTCTCCCTAATCGTATATGATGGACGTTTGAAAATATATGAATTGTAAATATCTCAAATAATTTTAGTTTATAATAAACTATTAAATGTGGCCGAATTATGGGATAGTGACAGATGATTTAGAAAATTCATCCCCTTTGAAAATATGTTCTTTTAACATTACCCATATAATATTAATTAAATATAATAAATATATTATATTTGATTGATTTAGAATTTATTTATATCTATAGATTTAAAATTACAAAAAATTAATTAATGTAAAAAATTATTAAACTCTTATAAAACAAAAATGAATATTTATTATAAAAAAAAAATATATATATATATAAATAGATAATGTGATAATGTGAGTATTGGAAAAAAGATTATAGGTAACAACTAGGGAACGAATTTATATGTAAATGCATATATTATTATTAGAATAAACTATTTGAAATATGATAAGAAATGTGCACGATTTATATTATTTTTATACAAATAACATCAATTTTACGTTGCATATTTTTTTATTTTTTAAACTTCTTTTGCATATTTAATGCATGTTTTTAATTTCTTAGTGCATATTTTTGTATTAACTTGAACTTTCAAGTGTTTTGTATTTCTAATTTCTAGCTATAAAAATGTATGAAATTATGTTTTTGAATACTAAATATTTTAAAAGCACGAGTAACAATTTTCCAGTGTAAAATAAAGTAGACATTATCCGAGAAGAAATGTACATAATTTATATAATTTTTATTAAAATAACACTAATTTTATTTTACATATTTTCAACTTTTATTACTTATTTGTGAATTTTAAATACATGTTTTGTAGCATATTATAATATTTTCAAATGCATATTTAGAGGACTATTTGTGCATATAAATCCGTTCTCTAGTAGCAACAAGTATCGACCATAGATCATCATCATAATACAAATGAATAATAAAAAACACTACACTGCTACTAGTTTTCCACATATGTACAATTTATTGCAGCTATATATATATGTATAAGCCTATAGACGCCACAATTATCATAATTGATAGAAAATTTTTTTTTTGGATTTATTATTTATGGTTTTAATTAAATTATTATTAGTTTTAAATGCAATCGCCAATTTTTATATTATTATTATTTTTGTTTAAAATATTAGCAAATTCGACTGATAAAATGTTATGGTATTTCAAAGACCACTAATTAATTAACTAGATATAGTATATTAATATAAATAGTATTATTATGCCTACTTTTTCCATTCTTTTATTGATCCACGATTAAAGTAATAATTCCAACATTAAATTATTAACTATTCCATTGCAGTAAGTGAAACAATTTTAGCTCACAAACTTTATTGATTTATTTATTTACGATAATTTTAGGGATGGACAATTTTAATTTCATGCCAGATAAATTAAATAAAAGAATATAAAATATATCAGACATTTATTAAAATGTTTAAAATCACTACAACTATTATTAATTATTCAATATTATAAGTAATGGTATAAAATATGTTCTATGCATCTAAACTATTACCTATAATATATGATAATATATCGATAATCTTGTATAAATATTATAAAATATTATATAGGTAAGTAATTTCCTATTCTGTCTAACGATAATTATTGAGCCATTACTTCAAACCAACAAAATATTGGGCAGATTATTTTAAATAAACAATGTATAGGTAGCCTTGTGACATACTTATAATAATATAATTATTTGATATATTATCAATACATCTGAACTTCTTACATCATATTAATAATATTGCATAATATGTTCGTTCACATACCTATATATATATATATATATATATCAACACGTGTTTAAATTTAAAAAAAACAATTTTTATTTCTCAACTCATTATTATGTTAATATAGGTTAATTATATTGAATATAAGTTATAGGTAAATAATAAGCATATTATATACATTAAAACAGTCATCACTTTGGCTCGTGATATAGTAGGTCGTAAAATCAAAATGTTAATATTGGTGTTTTAAAGCAGCATATTATCATTGTTGAATTCTTATCTTTACCTAAACATTATTAGGTGCCACGATGTAGAGAAGATAAGGTGTTGCCGCTTTGTAATAATCTTTCAATGCTATCAAATTGTATTAAAAATTACGGCAGTTTGATAGTTGGAAGATTTTTCGACAGGCAACTTTTTCTTAATAGTCTTTTGAGAGTTTTACGCTTGCAAACAAACATATAATGTATATTTTTATTTAAATGTATGCAATTATACATAGTAATCATATTTAATTATTGTATAGATTTAAAATATTGTAATTATTAATGTATTATGCGTGCATATATTTGCAAAACGAATGCATGGATTGATTGAAAAATAAATGTAATGGGGGATTTTTAAGGGAGAAAATATGTTTGGTCCTAAAAATCATCTTCGTGTAAGAATGAAAACATACAAACTCAATACAAAAACCGGAATTTTTACATTTACCAGGTATCCGTGGTATACCTGTTATTATTGACTACTCCTAAAAGATACTCTTCTGTTTATTCAAATATACAACCAAATTACATTTGTAAAAAAGAAATGCCCAAGTCTAGAATTTCTAAACCGTCTGTACAAATTATATGCCGGTGGCTAACCCTCTACAGATTCTTACCAAACTGTTCCATTTCCATTCCAAAATTACTAGTTGTCACAGTACCACCAGTACTCAATAATTTCTTTAATCATTATACCAATGACCGGCGACCACCGACACGGTTAAAACATACTTTTTAAGTTTTACTGTATTTGTTTTTATTAATTTTTTTTATTATTAAAAATGACAAATAAATGGTTTGTGCCAGGATGTTAAATTGGATATGCCAGTAATAATAAAAATTGAAATAGGAAAACAAAAAAATACCAACATTATTTCATTCACCTAAGGTATGTTACTTATTTTAATAGATTAAGTGTATTTTAATTTAGAAGGGCAGTACACAAAAGCAACCTTTCAAATGGTTTAATTTATATTTTTTAAATAACAATCTCTAATCTTCTAATCAACAGATTAGAATATGTGATTATTTTCAAGTTAATATTAATTATTTAACAATATTTTTTTTTTATTAATCTGGTACCTAGTAAAACTTTTTATTAATTAACAATAATATTATTTCCCAAAGGCTATTTGGTCACCGACTATTACGGATTCCGATAAGATACATAAACCGAGGTATACGAATTGCACTCAATATAGTAATTCTTAGAGATGTAAGCTTGAACATTTTTTTTTCAATGAAATTTTCTAAAAATTTTCAATGGTTATTAAAAATTCGAAAATTTTGATTTTTATATATTTTTTAGTAGTTGGTCATACTGTTCATAAAGTTCTATGAATGTTTCAATAATTTACTCTTCATATTTTAGTATTTTACTATTTGCGATCAATGACGATACATTTATTATTCCTGGAATAATGTTTATAAAGTGGTTTAAACTTAATAACACAATGTTTTTATAATACATATAAATATATATATAGGGTATTATTGTATTAAAATTGAAGTTTAAAATATCTATACTTTTATTATGAAATAACTAAAAGCATTTAATAATAAAGTATTTAAGGGGCTTCCCTTTTTATTCTATTAAAATAAATTAAAATAAATTTATTCTATATAAATAAATTATATAATAATTCCCTTTTATTCGAGTGAATGATTAAGCCACATTTTTCAGTTTCATAGTTTATACTATAATTAAAATCATTTAAAGTTTCCAAAATTAATTTAAATAAAAACAATTTTTACAAAGTGTTTTATCACTCCCTCATAAATGTTATAGAAAATTCGAATATATTTTTAAAATTAAAATTGATGTACTTATTATGACTTTCTGATGGAATTAGAATCGTCTATTTGGGGGGAAAATATATTTTATAAAATAGATAGCTGACATGTGCAGTGAGCACGCGTTTGCGTGTAATAGCACGCATTTTGATAGGTGTTACTAACACTAATTATCACGTACACCTCACACAAACACAATATCGTACAAATAAAGTATAATAAATTGCCTAAATAATACTCCTTAGAATCATATCGTGTGGGTGTTTATTATTATTTAATAATAAAAGTACACTTGTTTAAAAAAAAAATTAAAATGTTTAACTTTTTGAAAATTTACATCACTAGTCATTCTACTAATAAGGTATTGTACTTACTCAAAAAAAGTTACACTTACAAGGGGTCACACTCAAATTACAAATTCAAGGTTTTGTACTCAAAGGGCGTTACAAAAACTTACAAGGATTTGCACCCGGTATGTATTGCACTCATTGCATTCAAGCTAATATTATATAATAAATGTTAATATATAACATTTATAAAAAATTTCACATCGATTGTAAACGCTATCAGTGATAATAATATTATGTCGTAACATCACTAGGTATGTCAATTAAAGGTTAAAAGGACCGTAGCTTAAATCAATATAAAATGTATTGGAAAATTGCACTATAAGAATGTTTACTTATGTACTAATATTACGATATATGGTTCAGTTTTATAGTATTTACTATTAATTATTATCTATAAATAATATACAATTATCGATTTTTATTTTATAGAATGGTTTAATGAATATTTTTCTAAAAATACGGTTTTACAACTTTTTATGCAACGAATTTATAGTTTACACTATATATATAGATGATATATGATGATGTTTGTACATACCTACACAATAACTTTTGACTTAATATAAGTATAGTATTTTTAGGGAAGTAAAATAAGTTGCACACTTGAATAAAAATATTTATGTTTTAGTGATTATATTATATAGGTTTATTAGTTTATCATCATCTTTTCATACCATAAGAAAAACTACTAAATATACTATTTAGAAAAATGGAATTAGTAGATTATGGAAAAAAACATTTAATTGAGTCTTTAATCAATTTAACATGGGCAATACACGTTATGAGAAAAAACTGATGTCAACACGTTTTGTAATAAAATAATATGGATATAGCACGTTACGAAAAGAAAAATACAAGCTCCTATATATTCATTACATGGGAGATAAGACGTATTGTAACAATATTGTAAATAGCACGTATTGAAATAAAACCGACCTATCAATAGCATATTTTGACAAAAAAAAAAAAAAAAAAACCGATATTTCAAATTGATATTTTGAACTAAATATTGATGTTACGAATAAAATAATCATTAGATTCCCCGCATTTTTTACTAGAAATATTGATATTAATATCTATTTTCATAAAAATGGCAATAGCACGTTTTGCAGTGTTACTATTCTTAAAATATAAATTTAGTATCAATATACTATATAATTTATTATTATGTACGTTTATTACCTAAAAAAAAAAACCCCCCGTCCAGTATAGAGGGTAGAAGCACTTCGTTCATTGGGTAGGATACTGGTGGTTGATATATTGAATTTGAAAGCAACGATAAATCATTTCTTTCGATAAAAAGTTTCTGAGCGAAGTTTCGGTGTATATAACATGTCGTGTGAGTATTAATGTCGGTAATAATATTAAAATTAACTATTTCATGACGAAAAACTTGAAAATTTTAAATTGCTATAAATAGCCCAAAATTGGGGAAACATTTTTCCTTACGTGAATTTTATACTTATATACGTTTTTGGTGAAAGTTTCAGATCTATAGACCCATTTTTTCCCCGATATTCAAAAACATTTCATACTGAAATAATATGTGTTGTCGAAAATTGAAATGGCTATTAAAAAATCGCACTTTTACCGTTTTCCCTAAATTTTTTTGTTGTTTTTTTCTTACGCATTTATAGAAAAATTCGCTATTTTATGTTGATAAGTATATAGTAAGTTTTACTCGTATACCTATAACCAATATTTTTTTTTGCTCATTAAAAGGACGTCATACACCTTTACATTCCATTCAACCCATACAACTTTCAAGGGGTTTTGTATAGGCAATTTTTATGAAATTTTAAGAAAAATGAAAAATCCAACATTTTTTATTGTTGTGTAATTACGATATTTGTGAAAAAAAAACATGCCTCCGCAAAAGTTCGATTATTCGATTCCTAGTGGTTTAAGAGTAAAAATACCTATAATTAAATTGAAAGTTGACAACATTTTGGAGGGGATGTCATATCGTATTTTCAATAAACTAAATATTTAGCATGCAATCTAACATTTAGAACATTTTTTTTTTTTGTTTTTTAAATAGCTATGACTTTTTTTATAGGTAATATTTTATAAAAAATATATGAAATTCCTTTTAAAATGTTGTTAACTTTTGATTATATAATAGTTTTGTTCCAGCATGGTACCTATTATAAACTTTTGGCACATGCGCAAAGTCATAGACCGTGTTCTAGCAAATCCAATTGGAAACGTCTAACAAAATGAAAATGGAAAATTATATATATGTTTTAATTTTGTGATTATATGGAAAATTATTTTCCATCAGCGCTGCAATATGTTGTCAAGTTATTGGAAACAAAGATTTTCTGTTGCGAGTTTAACGTTCATTCAAAAGTTTCGCGCAGGCGTACAACCCGAACAGTTTTATAACTCTTGTTTATTCAGTTAACACTCGTGATAAATGATAGTAAAAAATGATAAAAAAAATTAATTTTGACATTTGAACATTCGTTTATTGTTGGATTGAAATATATTACATATTATTTTTTTCTGGATTTAAAATTAAACCTAAAATGACGAAATTGATAATTAATTATAGTATCTATATCATAATGAAATATTTATAAAGTTATTTTGGAAGCAAATGCTAAGCATAAACCTAGGTTAATATGGGTTACATCTTTGTTAATGGTAACAACCACGATCTTCCATAGCCGAAAACTGTTCCAGAGGATCACTAGTTGCAAACTTGTTATTTAAGACGCATGCGCGTTCATTATATGTTAATCTCAATGATAACTTGTTTATAAAATTATGATGGAACAAATCTTATAGGTGTTTTTATTCTTAAGCCACTGTGAAACGAATTATTGTCATTCTGCATAGACATGTTTTTGCACTAGAATTCGGGGTGTATCACGTCCTCTTAATTTTATTTCAGTGCAATTTATTGATATTATGTACAGTATCTATTGAAATGATCGCTTTATACGACAATTCTGAGGGGACCGAAAATCTCACTAGAAGGGCTTAGCCCCTCTAAAACGTCCATGTCCCCAAATTATTCTATTCCCCTCACAAAATTGTATTAAAATATACATACCTGATAATATATGAATGATAATATGTGATTTTTTTTCTGGATACAGTCTTGTCAAAACGTGTGTATCCAATCGCGAAGTGCTGGTTAAGCATTAATTAAGAACTGAACGGTTAAAATACACCCCTCGATGAAGTTCCTGATAGAAATTTACTAGATTCACTCAGAATTGTTTTATTGAAAGAAATGTTTTAAATTCAATACATCCTCTAAAAGTGTCCTATTCAATAAGCGAAATTTATTTACCCCTACCGACACTCGACGAGTGGAATATTTACACCGGGACAGGAATTTTTAATACTCTGGCTCCTTCCAATTATTGTATAATCATGATCACTGTTTCATATATTTTATTTTGAATAATTATTAAACAAATAGAACATAATTTTATAAAAAGACATTTAAATTATTATAGTCCAATTGCACTCAATTTAAAAAAGTGCATGTTACAATTTATTGCACTTGCAGAAATCAATAGCATACAAGTTTACAAGTATACTGTGTATAGGTTTAATAGTGTATAACTATAAAACTATTATTTGAACAAAGTTTTAATAACATTGCACTAATGATATGTATAGGCTCGGATTCAGACTTATTTAACGGGAGAGACAAATTTTTACATTATAAATTAAAATAGGTAGGTACCTTACCTATTAAAAATTCTTACACTGGGTGATTTTTAACATAAGACATAATGAGTATGTCCACTGTCAAATGTGATTATATATAATGTAATTACATTATATTTTTATATGATATACAATAAAATATTACAATAAAAAAAAGTCGAGAAGTACACGTTGGGTAGGATAATGATGACGGATATATTGAATTTAGTTTGATAAATCATTTCTTTCTAAAAAAAAAAAAAACGATTCTGAGCGAAGGTTCTAATATACTTGACAATTACTGCAGATTATACTAATAATATATATGATAATATTGTATAATACAATAAACAAAAAGAGTTGAAAAAAAGTGCAAATAATTATTTGGAAGAAAAGACATTCGAACCGAGAACCCAACGCATGAAAACACAGTCAACTTCCACCAGATTACATAGACCACAATAGTAAAATATAAAAATATATAGGTACTTCTTAAACGAATTGATAAAATTGTTACATTTCAGTTTGATATAACTTTAAAACAAAGTCCGACCGCAAATTCTAACTTCATCATTATTTTTTTGATCAAAAAATACATGTATTAAAAAAAAAAAAAAAAAATCCAAAAATCTAATTTTTCTGTATAATAGAACAGTTTACCTATTATGAATTAAATGACTCTAAATTAAAAATTGCTATTAGTAGCCCAAAAATGGGTAAAAAAAAAAAAAAAAAACTTTTTTCTTACATAACGTACGTACATACGTCTATTATTTCCCTGAAATTCAAACACATTTCATACTAAAATAATTTATATTATCGAAAAAAAATGAAATAGCAATTATTGTATCGATCGATTTTAAAATTTTTTTTTTTGTGCGTAACTAGAATGACGTAATTCTAATACCGTATTAAATTTTCAGGTCTTAAAACCTAAAATTAAGACTATAATGAATTAAATGACACTAGAGTACTGTATTGGCAAGTTGTTCTGAGGACGTGATTATGTTTTAAATCATTCTGCTGGTTATGCGTATAAGTACATCGTGAGTATCATATTATTATTATTATTATTATTATATTATATATTCAATGGCGTGAGTGTATAACTATTTATTTTATGAAATTATGTTATGAATCAATGGTACATAATACATATAAGTAGGTATAGTTATAACTTAATGTACCAATGAATCTATATAACTTTGTCATGTCAATAATAAAATCAATATTTTATTACTGATTAGCCATAGACTAATTAATTAATTAGCTCCATGGACGTAACACAACGTTATACGCGTAATTTGGGACTTTTTTTATGTGGGGGGGGGGCAAAATAAATTTTTACTAACCTCCTCCCTCCGTCTTCCAAACAAAAAAAAAAAATAACAAAAACAATTCTATCTAGACACAGCGTAAAATTTCTTCTCTTCGTTTTGTATTATTTCTATAATCTCAATATATATATATCATGAAGAAGTATATAATATCTTGAAATTTTATACCAAATGTGTGTATACTGTATATCAAATAAGCATATAAATAACAACTTTTAAATTAGGATTTAGGTGTACAAAATAATCAATTAAAAGACTTTAAAATAAAATTAAAATAAAAAAAAAATGTTTAACTTAAGAATTATTACTATAAACAAGTGTAAATTCTGAGCGAAGAGAGGAATCTCTTGGTTTTACAATAATTTAAACGACATTCAAAGGATATGTAAGCGTAAATGAAAACTATTCGTACACAAAATTATTGTTATAAATTGGAAATAGTGAATACCAGAGACTTGAAATTTGCGCAAAATATTTACTGTATTTACTTAATATTGACGTGTTAAAATTAAAATTGTTTGTATCAATTTTTAATGACTTGTAAAAAAATTGGGAAAAATGAAAATTACCGAAATAAATGAAAAATTATTAGGTATAAATCAAAAAATCAATAATATACTAACTTCGATCAGTATTGTTTTTTGAATTGAATATTTCAAATAGGTTCAATATCAGATAACCGCAACAAATCACAAATGTATACAAAATTATACAAGGATTTCCTAAATATCAATATCAAAGGTGCTTCCAAATTTTACCAAAGGGGGGGCAGCCACTTCCTCTCGCTCCCCCCAATTTACGCCCACGGACAACGTATAATATACGTATTAGTGGAAAAATTTATTAGATCACCTGAATGCATCGCCAAAAAACCATTATTACCTAGGTTGGGTCACTCAGATCAAGGTATTTACCTATATAAATAAGGGGTCCTATAATACATACAAAACTAGGAGACTTCGAACACAGACTTTACATCAATTGGGATATCGTTTATTTTGTATGTAATACCACTCTTGGACTGTGATTATTTTGGTGAATTATTGTATTTTTAGACTTCCAATATTTATTATGAATTGTGGGACTTTTTGAAATTAATTATTTAACTGTGGTTATCATTTAAATATTGTATGTTCAAAATGCGTGCAACAAAAAATATTCATATCAAATAACGAACACTTTGGTATGGATTTTTATTTATTTAACTTGAAATATGGTCCTTTGGACAAATATTTATTTCACTAGTGAAAAAAGAGCCCGTAACACTATGATGAAGAATAGCCTTATGTCCATAAGGTTAATACTGGCACAATGGGCTAATACTTTAAAACCGATATTAGATAACTTTTTTAAAAAGTACAGTGATTTAAGTTTCTCAAGCTTATAAAAAAGAAAAGTTAAAAAAAGATAAATAGGTATTCACGGAGAAACTTAGGGGAATAAAAAAATAATCGTCTTGTATATATTGTGAAAAAAATATATAGGTAACTTTTGGAATTGTCTAGGGTTAAGCTGTTGTTTCGAGAATTTTTTTGAAAAAATAGATCATCGCTGACACGTTTCGTAAATTCAAAATGAGATATAATTATGAAATTATACAAATAAATGTATAATATTTTGGTAAATGATTTTTAAATCTATAGACTTCTATTCGATACGTATATCTAGATTATTAAGGCGATTCTGAAATTTGGACAACAATATCAGTACGTTGCAAAAATAAAACATAAATATTTGAATGCTATTATATATATGCGCATATATTATAGGTATAAATGCGTGTACAGAATTTTAATTGTATTTAAAGGAATCGGTATTTTTTTAGAGGTTTATATGATCAACGTATTCTTGAGTTATTGCGAAGGAGGATAATATAATTTGGAGAGGGGGGTAGAATGCCAAACATAGATTACAAATTGAAACGTTCAACTGTAAAGAGTAGGTACATAATTTTTTGGTGACATAATATATTACACTCCATAAATGCTGTTTTTCTTTCTTTTTCTGTGCGTATTTCTGTATTCATCCTAAAAATATAAATTAAAAAATGACTTTTTCTGTTAGACGTCCGAGTATTATTGTACCTGTATCTACCTATATATCTATATATTTGTTTTGTATTTATTATACTTACTGTTGCCCTCTCCATATAGTGTGTCCTGTTCACATAAACCAGTAATTGTACGTAGTCAGTATAGACACTAGCGGTTTTATTAGTCAGTTAGTTTTCGCATATTTCGAAACACACTCGACTGTAAAAATTTGTGTACAAAATTTCTATTAAAATTTCCAGACAAACTACTCGCTATAACCTAACTGACACTATATTAAGACGTCGAATACTGACATACTGTTTCTGCGTTTGTTTGTTTAAAAAATTATTTTATTTTATTTCAAAAAAAAAAAAAAAAAAATAGTTTTTCGTATTTTCTTATTTAACATGGCTGTCAATACGAGCAACGAGCAGGCCATTATAGCCAACATATTAAACACCGAATTTGGTTTGGAAGATCTAAAACAGAATATGGACAGTATGTTTTTGGTTTTCAATGGAATAATCGTGACCTGTGAGTACATATGTAATATATTATATACGTCATACGAGCATGTACCTACCTACATAAATCGTATATATATATATATTATTTATATTATTATTATATTACGATGTATTTAAAAAAAATGAGTAAACTCCTAAATAGGACATATTATACAAATACTGATAGGTATAAATTTATATAGGTTAGATACTTAATTTTAAGCTGACAATACTGATAATATTTTTAATTTTATTCATACAAATAGGTAGCTAGTATACATAGTACACTACTGCATTGAAATATATACAGTGTTATTATAAAGTATACAAAGTGTACAGAGTGTTTTCTAAATATTTATTAGCACCATCTCATTAATACTGCGATTTATGATGGATCATAGATAATAATAGACAGATACCTACTCGTACGAGAAAGAAGCGTCTCGCCGAAATTAGATAGGTAACTAATAATTTTGCGTCTTATAAAAAATCCGTTAAAAAGTAAAAGTACGAAAAAAAAAAAAAATCGTGAAGATCAAACATAGTATATTAAATGTGTGCGTATAAAGTCCCATATACTATATAGACGTAAAGCGATTTTAGTATTTAACACCTACGACAAAAAAAAAAAAAAAAAAAAAAATCCAGGGATACTAATATAATATACATTCGTATATAAGCCATAGAGTAGTAAAACGTAATAGTGATGTAGTTCAGTTATTAAAATGGAAACTCGCGTAAAATAAACGCAATACAAATATAATATAATATATTTGATATGTGAAACACCGTATATTTTCGTCTTCAATGAAATTTCATCTTATACACCCGTTTTATGATCGTTGATGTTCATTAAACGAGTATAATGATAATGTTTATACTGTACGAGATTAAATTAAGATTTTCGACACGATGATAATTTAAGATAATAATACAATATTTCGGTATATGAGGTTTATTTGTATCCATACACTTGTATATTGGCATTAAATATTGATACATTACAGTTTTGTTGGCAGACCGTATTTTTTTAAACGTCAATATTGTATTTTTTAAATAATTATTAACCATAAAAAATAATTATGCCTGAATAAAGAAAATAGATAATAGATACATATTATGTTCTAAAAGATATACTCGTATATACCTATACCCACAATGTAGAATCTTTTGTGCATATTATAATACCGTACTTACTTAACTATAAGAATACTTACATTTTTACATACTACCTATCTAATATTTTCTATAGATTTATTTTTGTTCAATGCAATAATTTTGGTTTTATTCAAAATATTAGGTTTTTTTTTTTTTTTTAATTACACTCTTACGTTATAATTAAAATATTTTTAATTTAATTATATTTTTAGGAGTATAAAATAAAATATTCAAATTTTATGGAAATTGTTTTTACAAAAACGTAAATCGGATTTTTATAAAAAAAAAAAAAAAAAAAAAAAATGGTGATAAAATCGTCCAGTAATTTATTTATTAAGTATATTTTTTTTAAAGTTTGTAAACATTTGAATATTTTTTCATTCATAATCGTATATATTGTTTAAAGCATAATATTAAAATATTGTTTTTGTGGTTTTAATGCTAAAATTAAAACAACTTTAATATATTGAATAAAACATTTTGCATTTATCAAATGCAAATTTATTGCAAATTATTACAAATTTATTATATATAATGTATTAATTACATTTATCAAATACAGCTTGTATTTTTTTTTTTACAATTTTGTCTTTACCAACAATTTTCACTTTTTTATACTAATATGTGAATACTTGTGAAATATATTTACTGGGAGTAAAGCTAAAAATTTTTATTTTATTAATCTATATAGGATATAGACATATCTGTATCTATTCTATATCTACGTGCTTGCTACATTTAAACGTTTTTCAACTAATGATATACTTAATAATATTATATTATATCGTACTATATAATCATTATTTTTGTGCAAATTCAATTATGTAAATTCAAAATAATTAACAAACAAAACTTGAATTTGTTTTAGACAATTAGTTTACTTGTCCTATATAATAATTATTATTCCGCATACGTGTAAACGGTTTTAAATTAATATTATATAAATATAAGGTCTCGTATACTTGTATGATAATAATATATAGTTATTTTTGGAAATCTATGTGTAATATATTATATCAGTGTTGATAAGGAACTCGTTCCAAAAGAAATGATTTCACGAACTATTTCCTTTTTTTTTAAGGAACGAAGGACTATTATTTTTTACACGAATAGGAACTTGAACGAATTTCTTTCATGGACACCCATTGGGGGCGAGCAAAAGGGGGAAATTTACCTTGATGTGTACCCCCTGGCTTTTTCAATGTACTGTAAACAATTATTATTAAAAATACCTGTAAATACTTGCATACTTTCACGATTTCATACGAAAGATTTTTTTTTTTTGTTTATTCGTTGTTTTTAAAGTAAATTTCTCGAGATTTTTAAAAATATGAATGACTTTTTATTATTTTATATTATTTTTCACTCCGCCTCCTCTCACCATGAGTTTTCCTAGTTGGACGTTCCTTTTTTTTTTTTTTTTTTTAGTGGGAATAGGAGCGAAATAGAAACATACAATTATATTTATAATTAATCTAAAAGTATTCAAAGTTCACACATGTTGAATCACAGTCTTCGTGTTCTAATGTATCTTTATAATAATAAATTATATGCAAGCTATTTATATTTATTTAAATAATTTATGTTTATTTATTTACTTTTATTTGGACATCGAATTTTGCAGGTAGCTATATTTATACAAATTATGGCCATTATTATTATAGGTACTCGTGTAATTGAATATGGAACCTAAAATTCAAACAATAGAAAACAATAATATTTCAATTTGCAATAAAATAATTTTAGTTTATTTTTAGATTCTGAGGGAAGGATGTTGGTAGTTATTTACAATGATATTAATATTTTTTTCTATGATTAACTTTTCTACCAGAAGATTTGAACAAATTTGTATACACGTGTACCCATTTACTAGTAGGAAGAAAAACAACACAAAAATCATAAAAAACAGGTTATTTTCTAATAATTCCGAAAAAAAGTGTCTAGAAATTTGAAATTTTCATAAAGTAACAATATATTTTACTATTATACAAACGTTATGAAATTTTACAAATTTATTTTCAAGTTTTTTGTCTATTTCTTTATTATTACTTTAAAGCTCAATATATCTATACTATCAGTACCTTATCGGACAAGCAAAGTGCTTCGTACCTCCTACTAATTATATATATATTTTTTTTTTGTGAGGGTGAGGAATAGAACGGATTCCTTCTAATATTAAATTAACGAGGAAGGGAGTGAGTTCATTTTAATAACAAAAAAAAAACGAAGAACGGAAAGAATTCCTATTTAAAAGGAAAGTTAACAACACTGGTAGATGTATATTATTATACCTACTTAAGATGGCTTATCTTATTTTGTCTTCTCTAGTTATTTCATTGATACACCATAGTATTCTTATTAATGATACATTCATCCTCTGTTCTATCTTCTTATATCTACTATTCAATATCCTGATCGATACGTACATTATTGCAGGCTTCACCACTGCCTTATAAAATTAACATAATTGTTGGATCCTTTCATCACACAAAATATCTGACGCTTTTCTCTACTTATTTCATCCACTTTTAATTCTATGTTGCTTATATCTTCCTAAAAACTACCATCTATTAGAAAATAAAACCTAAATACTTGAATCTCTTAATCTCACCGACTTTATTACCACGCATCTTTTAAAACTAAATAATCGGGTTTTTTCATATTAATCCTTAATTTTATACCATCGAGTACTTCTTTCTACTCTTTTAGTCTTATTCCCTCAAGACTCAACTCTATTATCACTATAAATCTGCAAACAGCATATGTACTATAGTACCTGACCTTGTATATTCCTTGTAATTTCATCCATTACCAAGGAAAATACATATATGGATTCAAAGCCTAACCCTAGTACATTCCTACTCTGACACTAAAATCCTTTGTGTCTCCACACAGAATCATTTAAATATATTCAAATTTACCATTAACACTACTATATAATACAATAATAATATAAAAAATAAATCTTTTCTTCATTGATGCCCACTTAAAAATGTCTAGGAATTCTGTCAAACGACTTTTCTATATCAATAAATACTACACATACACAACCTTCATCTTCTTTTATTCTTATACTTCTCTACTGTCTGCATTCATTGACACTCTGGGGAGGGAAAAATGGGATATTTATCTTCCTGGATTTTTTAAATGCATAGTATTGTTTTAAATTGAAAATAACATATTGTTTTTTCTTACCTATCTAAAAAATTGACTTAATACGGACCTACACATAAAATTCTGTATGCGTCTATGTAGTCTATTATCTACATTATACAAAATATTTACTGCATTATTGATCTATATTTTGGGCATAACCCCAAAGTGATATATTTTTTTGCCTACCTATATTAATAATTGATCATTTAATTATTAAACTATACACGCACCGCGCAACAAAGGTACAATAGGTATAATTTGACACTGTGCTAGTATATATTTATTTATTATTGTTTCATACACATTGTATACAATCGACTACTATGTCAATACTACAAAATATAATACTATGCAATATAATAATTAACTTCAAAACTATATTAATACGTTAATACGTTGCCATAAATTATAATTAGATTAATCGCTCATTATTCATTAATCCTTTCAGTGTCAGACCAATATTTTCTATGGTGTCCTCCTGTTCTAGACAAAAATTTTATTTTTATTATTCAATTTTAATATTTTATTATATTAATATACTAAAAAATTAAAATTAAGATGTTATTGTATGATTAAAATTTAGATTGTAGTGGTTCCTAAATTTGTTACCAATTTCGATAATTAGCGGCAATCATGATTTATTCATATAATAATAAATATTTAATTCTTGTAATGTAGTTTTATTTTTTATTTTTTTATTTAAATTAATTAAAAATAGTTTTGAAAAAAAAAATATAACATTTTATGATAAACAAAACATTTTTGTTATCTATCACCAGGGCTATGTCACTGCCTATGTTGCTGTGACCTTGGATGTTGAAAATAACAGCGGTTGAGAAATTTTGATAACAGATATTATACCGTTATCGCTGTAATCAGTGATTTGAAGATGCTTATATTAATCAATGCATATAAATATATATGCTAATATAGCGAATCATGGAAAATGATGACCTTTTTTTTTTTTTGTACCCTTGGGGGTCGGTATTTTGCAAATGATAAGTTGGCAACCCTAATAGCGAATTAACGTTACTAACTTCAGGGTGGGTACTCAGGTTTACGTTCCATGATAACTTCATGGCCGGTCCTCGGTTTTTTATAAACAAACTGCTATTACCTTATCACCTTGAGTGACATTTCTATAATGTTCTATGTTATGACTGAAAGAACAGTAAATTTCATAAGCTTATAACTTCTTTGTTATTTGCCAATTATTTTTTTAAACATCTTTGGATTCGTATTTGAGTCTATAACCTACTGAAATCTTTGAAATATTGATGACGACTGCTGTTGATTTTTAAATAGCGAAAACGCACGTTTGCGTTCATAGTACTCGAAGGGTTAACGTACATATTATGATGTACATCTGTACGCAGTATTATGGAAATATTGGTAAAATCCGAATTGAACTTGTACTCGTACTTGAAACACGAAACGCACAATATTGTTAAAAATCTGTCCGACCTTGAGATACCTACGCGAAGCAGAAAATTATAATAATTGGCCACTGTGAGAATTTTTTTTACGAATATGGTTAACATAATAGTTTATTTCGAATCTAAATATTATTATATACCTAATTATACCTATGTTATAACGATGACGTAGATACAAATTAAGGTTTATTCGTTATAATCATACATTCCTTTTCTATATACAAAAATAAAACCGAAAATTTTTACATTATAATAAATACTAAAATACTACGATAGATAACGATGATGACAATATATAATCTAATATGTTTTTTTGTCCGTGATATATTATAGTCGTATGAATCATTTTAAATGTATACCTATAAAACGTAGTGTTTGAACTACACTATCGCAACTGTATATATTATACCTATATAGGTAGATATAGGTACTACGTGCCGGAAATGGTAGAGAATACCAGGACATTAAGAATTCGTCCAAGTATCTACCTACAATACCTACAATAATAAAATTGCACATGCGTGTTTTTATAATATTCGAAACGCTGGAACTTGTGTTTATATTTTCGAGTGCCAATATTTCCATTGCCAATATTGTTATGTATAATGCACTTTTTTTTTTTTTGATAATTCGTAAATTTTTTGTATAATTTTACCAATACCACTAATAGGTAATTTCAACAGAAACGTACATATATTACAGTGTTTAATCTAACAATTATCTGTTTATTACTAATAATAATTTAAACGTTTCGATACAAGTTTATTGATCATGGAAAATCATTGTTATCGTTATAAAAATGCGTGTAAAAAAAAGAATAATAGACACAAATTAAACGTTTTCTTATTGTTTTAAATTTCGCCAATAATACGAACACCTAAACACGTAGGTATTATATATACTTGTACATGTAATGTTAATTGTATATAATGTCAAGGATGGGAAGACATTGTCGATTTTTTTATGTATTTTACAATATAAATGTATATATTTTACGAGATGATAACATTGAGAACATATTGACATAGGCAAAACGAAGGTACTCGTATCAAGAGAAATAGCATCATGTTATATGTATAAAAGTGAATTTATTATATTTTACATTTATCGTAAAAACCAAATTGTGGAAACTATTTTGTTTTATACATATTTGTGTATATATAGTGCATATATTTCAATGTAAACTGAACATTCGAGTTGAACGCATTTTTCATACTTGTGTATAATTATCCAAAGCTATAGAATAATATCTTTATTATTTCAATATGTATATACCTAGTCATTTTATATTTTATTGTCGCGGTTTTTTTTCCCCATTTTAGTCATAAAACAATAAACAATAATCATTTATAATCACTTTTTTTTTCTTCTGTACATATTATAGGCATACATTATACTAATGTACATGCGTGCATACCTATTAATATATTACGCATTTTCTATATTATATCTGCATAATACACAAATTACGTCTTTTGTCTCAGTGAACAGTTTAGTTCACAAAATCACGTTTTCCGACAATTGAGTACATTTCGATTGTACGTGTTTTATGGAACACAATTTATCTCACACAGAATCATGCGAATTTCCCAAAATACGTAGGTATTGTCGTATTTATTTTCCATAATAATTAGTGACGCCATTTTGAGTGGGGTAGGGGGCAAGGTAGAACACTCACTTCACTTTATAAATTTTACGGGCCGTTGATCGAAAGTTCGTCAACATAAAAATATATTAGGTACACAATATGATTATGGTATATGCTATTAACACAAACTCTTGCATAAAATATATTAGTCAAATTAAAATGATTGTAATTACAGAAAAAAACGTGTTTCCGAAAATGGAACTTTTCTATGGATCCGACGCCGACCACCCGTTATCATTAATTATCACAGTCTTACCACGTTGAACTTTTTCATTACTCCGATCAATTTTACCTCACGATCTTGGTATAATATGATATGATGAGAAGTGCAAGGCGTTTTTTTTTTATTTAGTCTATCGCTTATCCTTATAGGCTATAAGTATTCGTCATTCGATAAGTAATGACAAAATAGATCTATTTCACATCCCATTATTATAATTAAGAAATTTCAAAACTAAAATATTTGATTATAAGTAAAAAAAAAAAAATTACATTTTAAGACATCCAATAGCACAAAACAGTTTAATAGTACAAAATTAAAATATAATTAGGTTTTTATTACAATGTAAAAAAGCAAAGGGGGATCGAACTCTTAAACCCCCCTAACTATGCCACTGCCTATAGATATCTACGGTACACCCCAAATGGATTCTTATATTTGTTAAAATTTATGGTTTATCAACTTTCTGTTTTTGCCGACTGAACTTCATTTGTGAGACAACCCCCTTCACCTAAATCTGGACTTGATCTCAGTATATATTATATATTATATATTATAATAAAATATAGTTATTCTGGCGTTGAATATTTATGCGATTTATATATATTTGATCCATGTTATATCCAATAATTAGAGTAAATGTCGAATATTCAATTTTGAATTTGTCACTAGTTTGATTAAGTTTTTACTAAATCGTCTTTTAGATATATGATATTAAGTGGTAGGTTTATGAATTTGTTTCAAGATCATCGTGATATCTATACTATATAACGATTTGCGTTTAGTGAATTCGCTTTTTTGACATGAGCACGCGAAAAAGATTGGTAAAAAAAAATCTAAAAAAGTATTATCTTTAATAAAAAAAATAAAAATCTTAACTCAAAAATTAAACAAAAATATTTAATCCTTATCTTGTAAATACGTATTTTAATAACGATGTTATATCATCTTTAGATTTTAATACACAATAACGACTGAACATTTAACGACTACCAACAGTTCTTGATTCTTATATATGATGATGATGATGGTCAATTTGAATTATTCTTCTCCTTCGCCTTCTCTCTCAACTATTTGGGGTCGGCACCTTAATCCTACACTTCCACTTAACTCTATCTCCCAAATCTTCTTCACTTACCCTCACCTTCCTCATATGACTGACTCACCATCACATCCCCACACCTCTTTTTCGGTCTTCCTCTCCTCTCTTTCTATGAACATAAATTTCCTTTACTAACCTTACTACCACAGTCTCTCCCCTTCTTAATACATACCCGAGCCATATTAATCTATTCTCCATCATTATGTCAATTATCGAAGCTACTCCTATACTATCTCTTATATACTCATTCCTTATTTTGTCCTCTCGAGTCACTCAACTCATCCACCTTAACATTCTCATCTCTGCTACACCACTCATTCTCTTTTCTATTTTTCTATCTATTGCCCAACATTCTGTTCCATACATCATTGAGGGTCTCACCACTGTGTTATAAAATTTACCTTTTAACCTAATAGGGATCTTTTGTCATACACACGTTTCTCTATTTCATCCATCTAAACTTAATCCTGTGTTTCATATCCTCTTCGAAGCCCCCATCTTTCTGTACTACAGACCCTAAATACTACAGACCCTAAATACTTAAGCCTCTCAACCTCTTCCACTCAACTTTATTTCTTGCCTTTCCCTATTCCTCCTGTGTTTCCTTTCACAAAAATCATACTCTATACATATTCTGTTTCACCCCAACTAATCCTTTGTCCTTTAATTTCCAGAGCTTTCTTCTCCAAGTTTACCATTAATTTCCTCAGGATTCTCTCCTATCAGTACTATACCATCTGCAAACAGCGTGTACTATGGTACCTACCTCATTTTTATATCCTTTGTTATTTCATCTATTACCAGGGAATCCTCAGTATATCCACACAGATTCCCGTTTTTTAATTTTTTTGTTATTTTTTGTTATTTTATCTTATATTTATCTATTATCAATATTATATTTTCTATTACTCACATAATCATTGTTTAACAAATTAAGGTCTTGCTTCGACCTTTTATAATTAATATAAATAATAAAATGATATCCGTAATATTAGTTATTTTAATAAAGCTCATTTATCGTTAGAACGACAACAACGGTTCGTAGCTCTTTGGTAATTGAGGTGATTTTCTAAATAATTTCAAAATTAAAATTCTCCAAATGTAATTCAATATTTGTCATTTGATAACGTTAGAAAAAATATAATACATTTTTCACAAATTAAATACCTATGTTATATAGGTACTTTTTGTTTTTTTTTTTGTGTTAATCATATTTCTTATCTTGTCAAAATAACGTATTGTGACTGTTGTGAGTGTGGGACATTTGACTTTTGAGTATTAATATTTTAACTAGTATTTTTTATTTAATATTAATTTTAATGTTATTTGTATTTATAAACTATAATTACTATTTCTAAGAGACCAATTTTATGGGGTTTTATATAGGCGATTTTTATGAAATTTTAAGAAAAATAAAAATGCAACAATTAAAATATATTTAATTGTATTTTAAAAGTAGTTGAAAAATAGTCATGTGTTAGTACCATTTTTTGTTGTCGTATTATCACGATATTTATTAAAAATCATGTTTTTGCTCTATAACTACAACTTTTCTCTATATAATCACAGTCAAAAATTATACAAAAAATGAATGATGTGAATATTTACTATGCTGTAGTGTAGAGTTTTTTTCAATATGTTTTTTTGAAAGTCTAAAATCTGTGATTGAAAATCGTAAAATTTTTAAATCAACTAAGAAAATTCAAGGCTACGGTGTAATAAATATTGAAAATGTTCATATTGTGTATACATTTTGACTCTGCTATTACTAAGAGAGAAGTTGCAGTTATAAAGCGTAAACGTATTTCAATACCGGTAAAATGGATATGTACAGAGCATCCTCTTAAAATGAATAACAAAAGAAAGTCAACAAATACAATATTACGTTTAAAAAAAAAAAATTTACTGAACCAGTTTTTTAAAATAAGGATGTTTCTTCTACAAGAGTTTTTTTTAAAGCCAACCAGTTATTGCGAGCATAATAAATTAAAATTAAAAAATATACCAATCACACTCTAAATATTGTGTTATTTCAACTGTGTATACAATCTTAATTTGTTGGGCATTATATATAGGGTCGTCCCGAGGGGGGGAGGTATATCACCTTTCACTTCTAAGAATAAGTCGGCAAAATCTAAAACTTTGGGCATTTGGCATTCGACCTCCCCCCTAATATTTCTTCGGTATAGTCCTGATTACATATTTGGTAGGCAATATATAATGAGCAAGGAACGGATTTTATTGTAAATACATATTTTTATTGGAATGAGATATTTTTAATCTGATAAAAAATGTGTATGATTTAGATCAATCTAATTGAAATTATTTCAAATTTATTTAACATATTTTTACATATTTGGGTATAAATACATATTTTTGCATATTTGATAAATAATAAATATATATATTATATTTTGTAAATATTTGAGTAATATATGATTTTTTTTCGATTTTATCATTGATTTTCGACGACGACAAACATTATCCAAATGGCATTCACATACCGATATGTTACTATTAAGAGGACGTCATACATCCAATTTTCAAGGGGTTTTGTATAGGCAATTTTTATGAAATTTTAAGAAAAATGAAAATCCAACAATTTGAATATATTTAAATATATTTTAAAAGTAATTCAAAAATAGTCTTGTGGCAAAGTTCGATATTTGTTAAAAAAACATCTTTACAAATATTTCATTTTTAACAAGTTGAGAATATCGTACAAAGATAAAATAAAAAATAAATTATAAAAAACAAAATTATCTAGTGCTCTATACGTAGCCGATTTTTGATACGTTTATTTTTACACGTTTTATAAGTTGTTAAAAATAGATTTTTTTTAAAATTTTTTTCCTATATAATACATCTATATATCTATATCTAAGAGTATTCTCCGACCAAACCTTTGCCATTTGTTTATTTTCAAACCTTCAACAATATGTTGTTTTTCATTGTTTTGTTCCGAAATAATAATAATAGTTTTATATACATATATCATTTGTATTATATTTATTTAATATTTATAATTACAAAATATATTTTTTTGGAATTTTCAATATTAATCCATTTTTTTAATACTTACATATTTACATATTTTGGATTTTTTATTTTATATTTTAAGAAAAATTGGTACATATATTGATTTTGTATTACAATAAAATACGTTCCCTAGTAATAAGTAATGGCTAATGAATAATGACTATGTAAGCCTGTAATGATGAATATATACTATATAGTATTATAAATTACCTAATTAATAACCCCCTCCCTTGATTAATTTCTGACTACGCCACTGTCCATAGAAAATATTTAAACCTTTTATTATTATTATTGTTTGCACGTTGCTGTCCAATTTTTCCAGATTTGTCCTCACGATAATAAAATACACAAATTTATAACTATTTAAAACTATAAAATAATTACAGAAATAGTTATTTCTATGATTATATTTTTTAATAATAATTTAAATTTTTAAATAATAAGTCATTGAAAAATAGCTAACTTTGTATTTAAGTTAAATTTACTTATGATAAAATTCGAAGAAAAAACAATTTCCAAATGACCGTATTCCTAGAGCCACAATCTATATAAAGTGAACTCATTATTTTTTATTTTTATTTTTTTTTTATATGAATTTCATGATATTCATTAAACAAAATTAATTTGCATAATCTCTCTTGTTATAAGTATTGAACCAAATATGGCATATCGTAAATAAGTATGTAAAATGTAATAGGTTTACAAATCATAATATTATAATATAATAATAATAATATCTATAATATAAAATTATTACACCATTCGATACCTGGTATTAAATATGAATCAGACCGATTCAATTTGTGTACGGAGAATTCCAATGACACGAATACATTTTAAACTTTTGTTCAAAAACATGTTTATGAAAACCAAGCAAAAAGGCATTTTAAAATATTTAAAGGACAACATCGAATATACAAGAAATACTTTTTTTTTTTTGTTTTTTAAATCATTGTAATTTTTTTGCAAATGTAATTATTTTCGTGGACATATTGAACGGACGATTAAATTGCCTATTATTATAAAATCGTTCTATGATCTATACCTAAAGCTAACAACCCGGGTTTAATCTAAAGATGTAACGTCAACAGCACATCATAATCATTAATAATGTTTAAAAAAAAAAAATAAATAAAAGTTAAAAACTAAAAAAAAAAAATTATTTAAATATTCAATGAAAATATCAAATATTGAATTTTAAATAATAATGTATTTTAAATTAAATTCAACATATTATGTATAAATGTGTAATACATATGATAGTTAAATGATTTTTTATTTCATTACTTGTATGCAAGCACAGATTGACAGGATGGTAGATTACTACATTTATCTAAATATGCTTCAATACTAAAACATGTTCTTATAAATTAACTATAATAATAAATGTTCTATTAAATGGTACTCTATAAATTCCAATATACGATCATGTACGGTACGTTATTTTTCGGTCCGTGTCGCTTCCGTTATGTTCTCTGCCGCCAAGAACTAAGACATTAATAATAATGTTTTATTCTGTGATAAATACATAATAAATATGATATAATATATATATATAGACTATAATGACTTAATTATAATATATATATATATATTATAATTGTATTATCTAGTTTAGGTTCTTCAGTACTTTTTATCATTCCAAGCCAAGCCTATATAATATCAAACCAAGCCCTAAAGAATATTCAATTTTAAAGTTTAGAATAGATTTATAAATTAAAAGACTACCAAACTTGTGTGTACTATAATATTTATCCTATAATTTGGTTGTGTGTATGGTATTTCTGTTAAAGTCTGCTGCTGACCTGTTCATTATAATATATAAACATTGGACTTAAAATATTCTTGATTTATTTTTAAAGAAACCCGCTTTTACTGACCGGTTTCTTTTTTTTTAAATACTACTGTTAGGAAAATAGAGCAAATGTATAAACAGAAAAATATGTAACGTTGAGAAAATAATTCTGTTTTTATTTTTTATTTTCATGCTAAACGATAAAAAATTTTCCAGAAGTTGCACATTTACGAAAATTTTAATAATAAAATTATTCTAAAAGTATGAAAATCAAAAGACATTAATAATAAATAAACAAACGCATTTATAGCTAAAAATGTTGAAAAATTTAAATTTCAATACACACCCCTGTCAACACGACAGACATCTTTAATTGTGTGACTGTAAACTAGATGAGTGTTACCTCTGTAATGGCAAAATATAAGAGGGTTATATTAATACAAGTCGTTAGTTTTTAGTATTTACTCCATGACTGAAAAATGTTGAAAATACGCAACTTTTTTAATTGATCATTATAATAATAATAATAATATTAAGTCGTAATAAAGGTAAGGTATTGAGCAGGTTAGCGCAAAATATTAAAAAAATTAAAAAAATCAATATATTTAATGCATTATGCAGTTAATATAATAACACGGAATGTTGTCCGTAAATCTTCGATTGACAAATTGTATGCGAAAAAATTATATTCTAATTTATTATTATGTGATGTCATTTATAAACAATTTATAAACTTACCCACTTAAAAATGGAAATGATTTCCCATTATATTGTTGTAATATTATGCTGTTCAAATTTTTTAATGTTTTATGTTATATATTATGTTATAGTTATGCAACTCGGATTTGCGTGTCTAGAAGCTGGATTTGTGCAGCCCAGAAACGTGACCAACATTTTATTAAAAAACGTATTAGATTTATGTAAGTATATAATATAATATTCGCTTTAGCATAAAACTTGAAGATCGCCAAAAACAAAAAAAAAAAAAAAACTTTTTGATATTTATCTATTTTACCACACTGTAGTACCTATTGTTTTTAAGAACTCTGTTATAAAAAATATAAATAGGTACACATAATTACAAGGACGATCATATAATAAGGCGTAAATTTAATATATATTCAAAGAATATTTTTTTAACTGATTATACATTTATACTCATACTCATATATTGCGCGTATATAAATGTCTAAACGGTTTTAAATTTATCTAGTGTTCTGCTACAAAATTACAAGATTTACATAATACGATATTTTATATTTATTATTTGTATGATGGTTGTAAAATTAAATTTATAATTTTTAATTTATAACTGTTTATAAATAGTTTATATAAGTTTTTTAATGACACTTAAAATACAACGTAGAGTGTTATTCCATATTTACCAGTATCGAATACGTATACTTACAATAAAAACGCGTTCCTCATGATAATACACAATTCGTCGGGTGAGAACGAAAAAGATCTATGTCTGAATTTTTCAAAAACAGTTTTTTTCAATAATTCGTATACTATACGAATGGTCTATCTCATAAACTTACATCGGTAGTCTTACGACCAATATTAACAAGGATATGAAAAACGAAATAGTTCTATGTAATAAAAACTTTCACATTTGTTATTTTTTGTACGAGTCGATAGAACTTTTTTGGTTTTAAAGATTATAGTTAATTCAAAAAAGTTCTATGTGAAAGAATGCACAATTTTGTTAGTTGTATGTATATCACACGACATCACTAATACAGTAAAATTTACGGGTAAACAAGATTTAACCACAATGAAATATGTTTTATAATTATTATAGCCAATTGGTATCACTTCAACAATATTTTATATCACGAAATTATATTCTGTGATTACGATTGAGAACGAAAATGTCCTATCGTGCACCAATTGATTATTTGTGAGCACAAAAATGTGTTATGGATAGTACTCTTTTTTTCTAACTCAATATTGTTATGGTTTTTGATTGATTATTAATTCTGTGTTATTTTTTTACATTTGTCTAATGATAACTATGATAAACTAGATGTTTTAGCATTTATTTATATTTTTTCATCTTCAACAGATGTACTGACAAAAAAAAAAAAAAAAAAAATCAATTATCAAACTTTAAAAACGCTCTCCTGAAAAGTGTTTATATCAGACTTAGGACTTTTTTGTTCTCGCACCACGAGTCATAAATCCTTCCCCATTCATTGATATGTGAATAATACATGCAGAAATGACACACCGAATACTGTAGATACGATTTACAGAATACGATATAGAGCCAGGAAAATAAATATTTAAAGGGTGGGGGTAGTGGACAGATTAAATATCGAACAAATACTCCATTGAAAACTTAAGTAAACAAAATTAAAAAAAGATCATCAACTTTTCTGCAGTGTGGAGTTTAACAATTGGCACGCTTTTATGGGTTTATCACGTTATTTTTCCTTATTAAATCCTTCGAAATTTATGTCTGAAGCACCGATCATAGTATAATAGTTGATACGTCAAAACAGAATGATTTGATGTGCATATAGAATTTGAAGCCACAGAAAATTTTACTGGTGTATAACAGCTTATATTGTTTATTAATTCATGATCGTATTATTGAATATTTAACTAGAGAAGTTAGAAAACTTGTATAATATAAATATGTTTTTAAATATAATAATTCTGTGTTTTTCTTTAATATATATCTACTTCTTTAATATAACTATGGAACATACTGTATAAAAACTGTCAATATAAAAATAAACACTGGTAGTATGAAATGTTACTGTGAAATTGACATACACGTACATTGTAAACTTCGACACGTATTGTAAAATAAACGCTGGTAGTGTGCAGGGTAAAATTCGTGAAAATCGGGGTAAAATCGTAATCGTATTCCAGAAGGAACAAATTATTTTACTACTAATAATTATTTTTTTTTCTTTATCGGTCGAATAACTCATATTATCTAAATTAAATTGAGCCTAAAATTAATAATAATAATAATAATAATACAAGGGCATCATTTGAGAAATTTGCTCTGCCCTAAGATTTATGTGGGCTGATCAATTTTTAAAGTTTATATTATACAAATATACAAATGTCCATATGAATGATGTCACTGTAGTCATGATAACATAATCAACAATAAGAAAAAAAAGTGTAATGACCTTTTTTTTTTTTTTTTTGCTTATTTACGTTTTCAACAGAAGTAATTATTTTTTCACATTTCACCCTCCTCAATATTTCTTCGGGACTGTCCTATTTGTGGTACCTATATAATATAATTTTAAGTAAATAAAAATTGGAATTAGGCCGATCAAGACTTTGTCCCCACTCTAAGAAAATATGAAATGACACCCCTGAATAATAATAATCAAGGACGATCCTAGGGAAAGTGGGAAGTTGTTACAACCCCCTACCCCTGGAAAGTAGTTGGCAAAATGAAGTTCAGTCGGCAAAAAACAAAAGTTGATGACCTTTTATTTTCACTTATTTACCACGTTTTAAAGGAGTATTTTGGAATTTAGTCAGCAAATTAGAAATTGCTCGGAATATTCTTTTTACGTGTAAGCAGGCATTATTGACAACGTTTTGATGACACGGTGCGACCGCCAACAGCGACAAGGAACGGCGTTGCCGAGGGATCCGACGACTTTAGCTGTTCGATATACGTTCGTGAAATCGGGTATATTGAACAATGTAGAAATATTTTATGAACAAAGTTTCAGAAACGTTCACGGTGAACATTATTAGGAACATTTCATAAATAATGTTCCTACAATATTCATTATGAACATTTCTGGGACATTGTACATAAAACGTTTCTACAACATTTAATATACTGAATTTTACGATCACATAATGCCCACAATACTAGAAATTGAATGATAGATGCATAATGATTGTAAAATCGGTAAAAAGCAATTGATGAGCTTTAATGCAAAACGCTCTTTTCCAATAGAGTAAATTTATTACTAATTTATTAATAGAAAATTGGAAAAAGCACTTTTACATTGAATTCCCTCAATTATTAAATCAGGTAATGTAAAGGAATAAGAACGTTTTGCCAAATAATGGAAATAGAGCGTTTTGATAAATATTGAAGGAAATAGTACATTATTCATTGAAATTATATTTAAAGTATATTGTTTATATTAAAAATGGTACGTTTTTCAATAAAATGAAAAAATATCTATTTTGTAAAAGAGTATATACCCTAGAAAAGGAACGTTATGAATAAAATTATATTTTTCAATCACAATTTTCTGTAGGGAAAAAGAGCGTTTTGACTACGAAATACTCGTAGTAATTTTACTCTTAAGAATAATAATTTCATTAAATTCCTCATCAAATTTATCAAATGATTCGATGTATAACTCGAAATTCATAAAAAAGGAAAAGAGTACATTTTACATTAAAGCTTATTCACCTAACGCCGTGTTAATCATTATTCATCTGTATATACACGGCGACGATTACTGGACGTGACAAGGCGTTAGGTGAATTGCGTCTCATTTTTAAAAAACTAAGTGAATTGCGTCCCCGTTGTAATTTAATATTCAGTGAATTGCGTTCCTGTTTGATTCGGCCCATTAGCATTGCCCCGAAGACACCACGAGGATGTTGACCGTATATATATAGTCTTCCAAAAATTTGGTTTTATTTTGAACTTGTGAATAAATTTATAGGTATTATTAATTCGTATAATAAGTAAGTTTATATAATGACTAATTTGTAGGTAAATCAATTATTCGTCAATTATTCATGTAAAAATAAAAATGTAAAACTATAAAAGTATATTATTTAGGTAGGTATGTATAATATTTGTATGTTAAACTGGTAAAAATTTTAATGAAACGGCTTTGACGTAATCGAATACGGTCCATAATTTATTTATATATTTATTCCACTATTTTTTTAGTCGAATGAAATAAAAATATCGGGAACGCAATTCACGTACATATACTTGTCGTCGGGAATATTTACGCGAGGGGATGTGCGAACTCGACTGAGTATTTTACAAGTATGCTTAAACTGAATTAGAGTATAACATTATTATACAACATTCATACGAGTGATGTAATGATTTTTTTTGGGGGGGAAGGTAATGGACGATTAATCCTGAATAATTTATAATAATTAGTAATTTATTATTGAATTTCTGAACGAAGTTTTATCAATATGTTCGTAGAACAATAGAGAACCTACTCGAAATATTGATTAATAAAAAAAAAATAAAATAAAAATGTATACTTGTAGACGATATTAGAAAATGGTATATACTTTATAGATATCCTATAAAATATTAAAATTTTCCAGTTTCTGTACAAATACACGGGGTGTTTTTAAAATGAATACCTACTGAAAAACTACACATATTATACTCGGTGAAGTATATCAATATGATGAAATATTTGAAATTTTTTTTTACCCCTTTAAAACCTAGGTTTTTTTCTTTATATCATTGTACTGATAATACTGATTATGACGTATTATTTCGTAAAATATTATATTTTTATCTTTTTTTTTTTTTTTTTTTTAATATTAATTATATGACGATAAAATCATTGCAACATACACCCATTGTCACACTGTTTGAAGAATAGTTATTGCGATGAATATATATATATATATATAAATATATATTACTAATTTTTCGTTTCAAGTTTTCTGCGCAATATCGTACTGGTTGGTGGGCTACGGATTGGCGTACGGCGGCGGTGGCGGAGGTTATTACGGAAAGGAATACTTTGTCGGATTGGGAATGCCGCAGAGCCACAACGACTTCTGGTTCTTCCAATACGTGTTCGCCGCGACTGCGGCCACGATCATATCTGGAGCTGTGGCCGAGAGATGCAATTTCATTGCCTATATATTCTATAGTGTAATCATATCAGGTAAAATCGATAAGTCAAACCAAAAATTTCAATGAAACCGATAGGTATATACTATATATATATGATGTATATATACCCAAGAGAAAACATAGACGAAAAAACCTGTAATGCTGGATATTATTTTTTCTAACAAATTTATTGGGATTTTGGCGGGGACCTTGGCGTGAACGAGTTCAAAATGCATAAACGAAACGCGAATTAGTTCATTTTTTGTTCGAGTCCGCTGTTTTTTTTTAATCGAGTTCGTATTATATTATTTTTATTTTATTTATGACAATACAGGTCGAGGCCCAAGAATGAAGAAATGGTTAGACGTTAACAATATAGACTCATAATAATAAATGGATAGGTAGTGAACGACAGTAATAAAAACAGTACAGATAGTAAAAAATATAGGAGGAATACGCGATTCCGTACGTTTTACCTTTTTGGGAACACGATGCCGTATGGCATTGTTCCCATGAAATACAACGCGATTCCGTATGAATTTGGGTGTAATGTTGTTCATGGTCTAGAGCGCCGGGCTCTCGTGTACGGAATGTGGAAATAAACTAAATGTGTGATAAGAATGCGGAAACCTAATATTTGTTTAGAACACCGTTCTACTGTGCTCTTGATAATTTACATGGGGTGCTTAATTGTTATTTTGTTTAAATTAATACCCTCATCTCTTTTTAGCTACTTGAGGCGTTCAAACTAGATTCAAAAACATTTCGTTTAAATTAATTATAGAGAGAGCTATAGTAGATGTTTGTTTAAATAAAAATAAAAATATTCTTAAAATTTCCAATACAAAACCCCTTAAAAACTGTGCATTTCACGTCCTCGAGACGAGTGGTCTTACACTATGTAATTCGTATGTATACGTTTCATCGTGGCAATTTCGCATTAAAATACCATACCGAATCGTGTCCAAAAAAAGGTTAAAATAATGTATTGTCGAACAATGAGCATACGGAATCGTATTCTATCCGTAAAAATAATAATAAGAGACCTGATTAGTGAAAGTTTTTAGATGACGTAATTGAAGGCGGAGTCTTCATTCGCAAGACGCATGAGACGATATACAGGGGAGTTTAATATATACGAGTAGTTAGATGAGAAAAAAGGAATAAAGGAGAAAGGAATGATTCTAGTTTGCCGAAGAGAAACTTTAAAACGTACCTATTTATGAAAGGAACGCAGGACAATCAATTGAACCACATGAAAGTTTGGAAAGAAATTATATACTAGCTGTACGCCTCCGATCAGCAATTCTATATCATCCTCCTTCCTTCATCTCCTTCGCCTTCTCTCCCAACTATTTGGGGTCGGCCACCCTGGTCCTACACTTCCACTTAACTCTATCTCCCGCATCTTCTTCACTTACTCCCACCTTCATCATATCACTCGCCATTACATCCCCCCATCTCTTTTTCGATCTTCCCCTCCCCCTCTTACCAACAATATGCATTTCCCTTACTAATCTTACTACCTCAGCCTCTTCCCTCCTTAATACATGCCTGAGCCATCTTAATCTATTCTCTCTCATTTTGTCTACTATCGAAGCTACCCCTATACTACCTCTGATATACTCATTCCTCATTTTATCCTCTCTAGTAACTCCACTCATCCACCTTAACATTCTCATCTCAGCTACACTCATTCTCTGTTCTATCTTTCTACCCTATGTGCATCGATGCGATATTAACATCTATGCGATTGCAATTTAAAATCTCAAATGTATCATCGCATAAATACATCTATGCGACATTTAATAGATGTTTGAAAAAATAGTCATTATATTATTATCCTTGCGATGATACAAAAAGATATCCATGCGACATCGATTTGTAATAATACATAGATATAATATATGTGTTTATAACATCTAGGCGATTGTATTTTAAAATCTCAAATGTGACGTCCCATAATATCCTCTATGTGACATTCAAAAGATATTACAAAACTAGTTATTATATATACATATTATTTTAGTTATTACGTACTATCTCTACGTAT
>JAIPRL010003061.1:0-17261 GCA_025469235.1 Pemphigus obesinymphae | reverse complement strand
ACACCAAACATTTCTAAAGTCCCTGGACTGTTTTTCTCTTTCCTTAGCCAGCCTGTACACTTCTTTTTCCCCTTCTTTAGTTCCTAACCTCTCATACAATTCATCATATTTCTTTAATTTAGCTTTAAATCAGCAATGCTATATAAAATGCTAAAAAATTTGAAGACTGGGGAATAGTCATATGGAGGACACGGAATCTTTAGAAAATAAGCAGCGAAAGATAGAAATTTGCGTTGAACTCTCTCAATTGCAAAGGAATCAATAGATAATTGAGGGTCTCAAAGAATAGATCTGTACTCTATGATAGGGTAGACTAAAAAGCAAGAAACAGTGAAGAATCTTAAGCGATCGATCCAACTTAAATTCCGAAGAACTACAATGAATGAAACCAAGGATTTTAAAAGCTCTACAACTAATTTCCTGAATGTGGAGTTTGTGGGACAGATTAGAGGAAAAATGAAAGTCTAGATTATGGACTATATTATCAGTGAACTTAAACTTCACTTCAGCTGTTCATTTTTCTTCAAAATGTTCCAATAGTTGTCGTACTATTCGATAAATATGGTTCTAAGCTGTGTTATTGTTTTAGGAGGGGGAAATTAAAAAATTATCTCTCTAAAAAACAAACTATAGAATTAATTTTCTATCAAAAAAGTTTTTTTTTAAATATATTTTAAATATAATATACTAACTGTCATACCGGGCTTCACCAGCCAAGATTTTAATTTTAATTTTCCTTTAAATGCATTATGACAAATTGTATTAATATTACATTTAAATATTTTATTTGTTATTCATTTTGGCGTTGAATATAAATTGAAGGCCCTATTTTCCTCGAATAGGTAGATACATCATATAAGTATGTATATACTGTATAATTATTTTGTTATTTTCTTTCATTTGTATAAAATTGCATTCTGCATACACATTCTTATACACTGTATAAAAATTATTATTTCTTCAAGCTCAAGGAAACTACTGTAAAACTCAAAAAATGACCTCTCAAAAGAACTAACTAGAACCAATTTTTTATTCTTAGTATAAACACTCCTATTCAACTTCATTTAGTTGAAAAGTTGCTTGCAGAAAAAATAAAATAAAAAAAGAATCGTTGTTGTAAAATGAACATTATGAATTTAAGTTTGTTTACTAAAGAACTTAAACGAAGTAAGTTTATATAGAAAAATTAACTAGTGCGATTAAATTCTTATGAACTAATTTATATTTTAATTAATTTTACAAGGTTTGGAGCTTTGCTCGTTTGTATTTTTCACAGCATGCAAGATTATAATAATATAAGAATTAAAACAATATTTTACTTATATTCACATCTTATAAAGTTATTTTTTCCCTGCTGTTAAGGATTTAAATAATTCTTGTGCTTAATGAAATCTACAAAAAAAGATACTTTCCAAATTCATTCATGACCTAAAAAAAAGTGGGGAATTTTATTTGTAATTTTTTATTTCAAAAACATTTTAGGTGTGCAAAAAAACATTGATGAGCTTTATTCCTTTTCCTCTTCGTTTTTATTATTGTATACTAAAATTTAATAATAATAATAATATACTAAAATATTTTGCTTAAATTTTGACACTGCAGAGAGTGAACATAAATACGAATGTAGATCGTGATCGTATTTTAATATTGTTAAAATGAGTGTGTAATGACATTGATTTTGATAGATATAGTTCTATAGTATCGTTTTGGCTATAAGTATTTGTTAATCTGTATTACATATGGTTATTCTAACATTTACCATTAATAAATAATCTGATATACTTTCAGTCAATATACTATCTACTATTATTAACATAATATAACATGGTTAATAATGATTTCTATATATTATATTATATGTATTATATTATATTATATTATCCGTCGTGAAATCGATTTTCTAAATGATAGAAAATATAGATTTTCAACGTTATTTATAATTTCATTTTAAATTTAGCACGTTATTAATATTCTAACATGGTAATGTGTATACATATTATGCCAAAGTACCGTATAGTTGTTGATTTCGTTTTTGGCATCCGTTCCGTATGAATATTTTCATTCATAGTCCATGCTTAAGTATACCCTACTTTGTATACCTATCTACATCTTTTATTATTATTGGGCATCTGTTTAAAAGAACTTGTGCTTGAACGAAAGGCGATTATTTCAAATCCATATGTGATATCTATGTATCGATTTTCTAAAGGTATATGAAATTGAAGGTTGGGCACTAACTAGATAGATAGACGAAAGTTAAACATTTTGTAGAAGTGACTTTGGTTGACAACTTTCAACTTAACTATAATCAGGGTAGGTTCTAAAAATATTTGTGGGGGTCGTGTCAGAGAGTAATTTTATTGACTTATTTTTCCAAAAAAATCATTAAATAAATAAAATCAACGTTGAACCGTCGAAATACTTCCTTTAAAACGGTAAATAAGCAATAAAAAAAAAAAGGTCATCAACTTTTTTTTGTGCCGACTGGACTTCATTTTGTTCAATTTATTTCTTGAGTGAGGGGTCACCAAGACCCTCTAAATCACATTTCTCACCAGTACTGGCTATAATTATTTTGTAAATATACCTACTGACTGAGTAACCTAACTGGTTATTCTTAAAAAAAATCGTATAAAGTGTTATTTAAAGTTATTTTTATATTATATTATATTATTACAATCTATGTTTGTATTAAACCCGGTACCTAAAATACAAATCACGGCATGTAAAAAATATGATTACACCATGTAAATATCAGTTAGGAGCCTGATAAGAATAAATACCTACAGTACTTCTACAAAAACTTGTTTATTAAGTTTTTAAAATCTGTGTAGATAAGAACTTAAAAAATTTAATAAACAAAATAATATTTACATAAATTCTGTTTTGGAAGAAGTAAATATTTATAAATGAGTTAATAAGAATAAATTTAATAATATTTTAAATATACAAATGCCGGGTTAAAAAAAATAAAAATCCAGTTATTTATAAATATTTTAATACATTTTAAAAGTAATTTAAAATATTTCTGTGCTAATGCCATTTTTATTGAAATGTAATCATGATATTGTTAAAAATAATATGTCTACTTAGATTGCAAGTAAATGATTCCCAATTGATTTTAGAGACATAACACCTATTATTAAAATTATAGAAAACAATATTTCCATGTGCATCTCGGAACTCATTTTCATTATTCCAAATACAACGTGCAATAAATTGCTAATAAGTGAACAACCATTTTTTAGCATAATAAACAATTGTGGCTCTTTAGGAAATTAATTTTTAAAGAAAAACCTCCGAGGTCCACTCGAAAATGTTGTTCTCTTTTATTTCGATAATAGGTGATTTGAGTCTAAATCTACTCTGATCAAAATTATTTGCAATCATATTGAGCGTCTTTTATGGTACCAAAAATCACCGGTGTAGCGTCCTCTTAAGAGGACGTCACCCTGCCATATTTCTACGCATGAAACATGCTTCGGGAAATGCACGTTTTTAGAAAACTGAATTTGTTCAACCTATAATAATCCATATACAAAATAAAAGATCATAAAATGATCTAAATTTTGAATGAAGTTATTCTGTAACGTCTCGCATTTTCCGATGGTCCATACAAGCGTTATTTGACGCACCATTTTCAGGTAGGTAGGGTCGCCAACCACGGACCGAGACCTTTCGGCCGGAGTACCGTGGATTGTTATTGTAATGAGTCGTGTGTAGGATCGTTTGAGGTTTAAGGTGACCGTTATGAAATAAATAAAATAAAAAATTAAAATTTCGATATTGTTGCTTAATTTAATTTATTCGTTGTTTAATTTTATTGGAAGGAAAGCACTATATGCATAAAACCTTCCAATATAAAGCAAAAAAAAAAAAAAAACAAGAGAGAAATAATAAAAATAATATATATACAAAATTTTGCTTGTGTACAACTGGAAACACTACATAATCATAAATTATTTTACATATTGGAATAAATACAACAAGAAAAAAAAAAGATGTACCGGCCCGATACCATAGATTAAAAACTTACCCTTACGGGGGGGTGTGCCCACCCGTCGACCATTCTCCGTTCATCGCCCGCTCGGCTGGCCGGAGGGACGGATCCGAAAAAACTCACTCCATCATATTTTTAAAAGAAAAAACGATGAACGGAAAATTATGGACGTGTAGAGAGCTGATTTCGTTAATCGAGTTATAAGACTTTTAAAAATATAAAATAAATATTTTTGAAACCAGGAATTCAGCACACTCGTAATATGGGCATTTCAAATTTGTTTATTATAAACCGTGTTAATTTACAAATACTCATCTCAAAATTATAACATATATATATACCTGAGATACTTTCCGACTTACGGCATTTATGATAATTGAGTATAGTGATTCATTCGACTGCGTTTCAGGATTTACGTATCCCATCGTCTCGCACTGGGTTTGGTCTCCCGACGGTTGGTTGCTGAAACTCGGTTTCGTTGATTTTTCCGGAGCTGGGACAGTCCATTTGCTGGCCGGCACGTGTTCGTTTGTCGCGGCTCTGTTCATAGGGCCAAGACTAGGACGTTTCAGCTCTGTCAGTAATCCGATTGAATATGCTGGACATTCCACACCGGTAAGGACTTAGTAAATAACTACCTACTGACATTGCATTAAATTATTAAAAATGTATGGCATTGACATTGGGAATGTACACAAAACTTTATTCGATAGAGAATTCATAACTAATATAATAGTATATGAAAATAAATTGTATTTAAAAATTTTACGTATTATATGTATAAACAAATATATTTTTTTTGGGGGGGGGGGGGTAATTCAAACCCTGTGTATATGTGCCTGATGAATGCTGGACTACGATTTCCAGTATAAGGATATTGTTCTTAACACAATATTGTGGACAGTCGAATTGGGTTCGGATCGGATTGATTTGTATTTGTAATTTTAAAATATTAGAAATAAAGAAGGATATTTTCTGTGTATCTACGTATTCGATTGCTTACGGAATATTAAATAAGTATTTTACGAGATTTAAAGTTAAATTTAAAAGCTAGTCTAATATTTAGTCTAAAAGTGGAGTACCACTAAAATATGTTACTTAGGTTAAAGAATTAATGTCAATGTAAGGACCATAATTCATAAAATTCGAATGTTATAGAATGTAATTTATAAAATGTACAGTCAATGTGGTGTAAGACACTTCAAAAAATTCCTTAAGGTGTGACCAGAATAAGTTTTTAACGCGAGCCAACGCAAATTTACGCACATTTGGTCGTATTCGCCAGTGGAAACGATTTAATTCCCCGTGTAGATATGAAACTCCGTCTAGACTGAAAACCAAACGATTTCCATGCCTAATGTTTCTCCGTCATATATGTGCCTTGGATCGGATTCGGTGTGCACCGTCCAGACTTAAAACTAACACGAGTACATGTGCCGTTGGTTTGCGTTGGCTCGCGTTGGAAATATAGTCTGGACGTACTTTTAGACATAAAAACCAGATCTAAATAATATGATAATCTATTAACAGAAAACGTGATGTAAGTCAGTGTTATTTAACTATTTACCAACAGATGGCAGTAGTTGTTATAGTGATTAAGGAAACAGCTGTTTTATTTATAGTTAAAGCGGTGAGAGTCAGACTTACACCATTGTGTTTGGAAACACTCCCGAAGTGAAATATTATAATAATATAATTTTATATTATTAATATTTTCATAATGGATTGTGAAGAAAGTGATATTCAAGATCTATTAGACTAGGGTTACCATATTTTACTTTGAAAATACCGGGACAAAAAATTAATTATTCTATAGTTTTAAGTAAAAGTTTCACCATCCAAATACTTTTAAATTTTTTTTTTTATTTACTCTATATAAAATGTTTTATTATTTCTATTGAAAAATTTTCTACCTGGAAACTTAATCTAATCAAACACGTGTTTTTCCGGATCAATTTTCCGATCAAATATTTGGTCAGGAAAGTTGTTTTTTTAATTTTTTGACTATTTATTTATTTTATATTTTTTCAAATAAAAACAAGTTTTAATAATTTGATATAGTTGTCAAAACTTAGTTTGATTATTATTCCGTTATTATTATTAACTACTGTAAATATATCAAATGTCATCCATAACTTCAAAATTGTCCATTCCATAGTACTTCAATATTCATCAATGAGCACACGTGTCCTACTGCTATAGTTAAATAAATAAAATTCAACGTCCATCTATATTGTTTTTAAATTCAGTTCATTAAAATGTATAAAAGTTAATACCTAAGTGATACAACCAATGATCTTCGTGAGTAACGGTTTTTTGCATTTAAAATTTTGTTCCTTAAACAACTTTTCAAATATTTTATACTGTTCGAAAAAAATTTTTTTGTCGATAATTATTAACATTAGAAATTGAATTTATAAAATTAATATTTATTGAATTTTTTTTTATATAATTCCAAATAATAACTGCATATTTTGGAGTAAGTGTGTATAATATCCATGGCTATGTGAAAATAGATATGTAGTTCTATCAATTATTTAATTTTCAAATAGGTTTTTCCATAGTAAAATTTGAAAAATGTGAATATTAAATATCAAAGTTCGATTCTGGGACAATTAGCCGTCCCGAAAGGCTTTTTCGGGAAACCAAGACGCAATGCTCAAAACCGGTAGTGTCCCGGCTAAACCAGAGCATATGGCAACCCTATATTAGACAGTATTGAGACCAGTGATTTGTGAAAATGGTGTAACCGTGTAAGTTATACACACGGTAGTGTAAGTCATTGACTTTGTTAATACACAGCGGTATAAGTCATTTTCGTCAGCTGTAATATATTTGTAACCATTGTACAAATTAAATTCAATTTAAGCAACTATGTAACATTTGGAACCAAATAACAATCTCGTATAGTGATAACTGATAAGTGATATGGAAATATTCGCTCTCCCTTCTTCCGTGGTCACTCTATTGATGAAAAACAGTAGAACGTTCTTTTGGGCTTTTTGTACCATGTTATCCCATTATTAATTTCGTATCAGTTAACTCCATATGTTCTCCGGACATTCCCGATCTAGCTTATTCTTTGGGACTCCTATTATCATTATACATATGTATATATATATATATATATATATTATTAAATTATTTATTATTAATATACGGTCAAGCCCTTTTAAAAACGTGTAGTTGTCATAAATTATTACGTAATAATTAATTCAACGTACACACATAGGTACATTACAGAGATCAAGATTCATATTATTGCTAAAAAATTATATCATATAATTCTGCATTTGTTTATTGTATTATTTCTTTTATTGTCTTAAGATGTTGAGTATTTTATTTCAAATATTGATAATAATCTTCAAACCTAATTTTGACACTTGGCCGGTTAAAATAATTAAACTAAAATTACAAATATATGTGCCCATTTACGCAGTACATATTATTATATATATTTTGTAAATATCGTTGTTTTTAATAATATCAATAATAATATTATGTACCTAGTCAAATTATTCTTTTTACTCTATCCTTGATGACGATAACCGCAGCTAGCGGCCACCGGGACGCTGTTACTCGTATCGGGTTTCCTGTCGTTCAATGGCGGGTCTTTGGGGCACATCTCACAGCCGGGCGATGGAGTGATAGTCGCCAACAGCGTGATCAACACTATCATGGGCGGCAGTGGCGCAGGCGTTGTGATGTTGACATTGGCTAAAACCGGTTTGATCGGAGAATCCAGGTGGCCATTCGCGATGACCATCAACGCCGTCTTGATTGGAATGGTAAATACGATAAAAACTTGGTAAATATAACGCCAACGACTCTGTCGGCGACATTATTAGAGCAGGTCCAACATGCATATATAGGATCTGAAAAATTCTGAATCAGATAGCTAAACCTTGTTAGCCAAAAAATGTCGCCAGTATACTTCCCTTCTACTTTTAATTTTGTTTTCTAACCCTAGGCAATCGTTAGTGTTCCGTTAGTGCTCGTCTCCAAAAAAAATGTATTCATATTTATGTCAGTAACCCCCCCCCCTCATTTCGAATTTTGGGTCAAAAATAGTACCAATCGTCAGTGCACTAAATATTTTCGTTAATGTTCATATTTTTTTTTTTTTTTTTATTGCGTTTCAATTTAAGTGAGAAAGTTGCCTATAATGTGGTTTTTTTTTATATTTCATTTTAAATTACCGATATGTGATAGTACGTATATAACATATATACTATGTAAATATGTGTATTATTTTAATATTAGGTAGGTATTTATTTTAAAATGATATACGTATGCCTACGCGTAGCTAAAATAATTGTTGTATAAAATGTAATCATGCACGAAATGTAATAGTTTATGTTTTCGCATTTTAGACTCTGTGAGGATCAATAATATATCCACAATAATTGATTTTACAATACAATCACAAGTGTGGGTTAGTTTTCTATTCACTATATTTAATATCCTAAATATGCCACTGCCAGAGATATTTTCATAAATATGTGCCATTTTCAATTAAATATGAAAAAGAAAACGTTATACTTGTATTTATCTACCGAAAGTATAGTGGATCACTTTAATTTGATTTTTTTTTCATTAAACGAGTTTCGCGTTTAGAATCGTTTTTCAAATACAAAAACTGGTTATTATCTAATTATATTTGTTATTTCTATAATTATTAATTTTAATAACATTACTAATATTACCTATAACCTTAATAGTCTATAGTTCTTAGGGGTAAATCCGCGGGAAGGGGGGATTGGGAAAAATTCCTTCCTCAAAAAAAAAATAAAATAAAAATTCGAGAGGTTTTTATAATATACCATAGGTTTTACCTTTTTTTATTTTTGTTTATTTTTATACATTTTTGGTAAACTGATTTCCCTTCCCCCAAAATCGACTCTTAGATCCACCACTGATAGTTCTACATTTTTGCTATTTTGATAGTTCAACTCTATAGCATATTCAACTCACCATATAGGTTGTTACACGATAGTCAGAAATAACTATAATCAGTGTACAATGGCGTCCTATCATATAAATCTTCTTATAAAAAATTTGCCAATTAACTCAATCAATTGTCATGTATTAATTATATGTCTAGGTTTCGATGTGCGGAGCTGTCAACGAATACACTCGTTTATCCGCGATACTTATCGGTATGATTGGATGTCTCGTCTACTTGGTTTTGCAATGGCTAATTCCTTATTTGAAAGGTAAACGATAGTATTATATATTTATATCGCTATACATTGTTATAATTTTAATTTTAAAGTTTTCATATTTTTAAATATCAACATCTAATAATTATTTATTATTAAGTGGACGATCCACTCGAAGCGACTGCCGTTCATTTTGGAGGTGGCTTGTGGGGATTAATAGCTGTACCGTTTTTCACAAAAGGAGGATTTTGGAACAATCCCAATGCATCAAAAGTAAGTTTATATTATATAATAAAAATAATAAAATAAATAAAAAATCAATAATAAATTCAAAATATTATAAAATAGTTTCTCTAAATAATCGAAATTGTGTTAAAAAATAAACGTGCCTATGGATTTTTCCGACCTTATTAAATTCTGTGCCTACCTACTTGACAAATTTATTATAAACAAAGGTGAGATTATTTCATGTATATATATTATGGAATATACATTTTATATGATAATATACGTTTTATCAATAGGCTTTAGTTGGGAGAGATTAGACATTTTTTCTGCCTTTTTGTATTATATTACCTATATATTTTATTGTTATAACTTACAATTTATAACAATTATAACTAATAATGATTATAAACCACATAATTGTATACATTTATATTTATCTATGTACGTCAATTATAGTATATAACGTATACAATTGATTTCAGCTAATGACAACTAATTTAATTGGGGCTGGATCCATTATTTTGTGGTCTATATTGAACAGTATAATATTATTCGGATTTTTAAGAATTTTCGATCTACTCCGAGTGTCCAAAGACAGTGAGATTATGGGTAAATACGTTATTACAATATGTCGTTCAAATATTACTTTTGGAAAAAGTATTTACTGTATTTATTTATTGTTTACGCTTTTCTTCTATGTATAGGATTAGATATGAGTCTTCACAACGAACAAGCGTATCCGGTGACTGATGTCAGCCTAGAGAACGGACATAAAAGTGAGTAGAATCATATGATATGCAATATAAATTATACACATTGTGATAAGCATTATTTTAAAAATCTTTTTATTCCTATATAAATAGGGACTAGATTCAAGTTGATGAAAGTCGATACCGAAAATATGGTATCCATATATACTATAAAAGTACATATATAGCTGTGGTACACATATATTTCGTGTGGCGAGGTATATATAAGACATAGGTATAGGATTGTGTTGCTCTACGTACATATTTAGTGCGATTTGTTTCACACATTTATCTTCTAATCGTATTGCCTATAGGTATGATAGTAGGCCCTCTTATAAAAACTAATTTTGGCGAACGTTTTTAATAGGTATCGATGATAATAAATACAATAATTTATAAAAAACAAAAAAAAAAAATGAAAAAAAAAAAAGAGCCACTAAAGGGCAGTGGCTTATTTCGCTTCAATGTATACGGGAGGGGTGAAATTAGATTTGAGTACATTAATAGCTATATTATCACAATGTGAATTTTACCAAATTTCCTAGACTATCCAAATACATATATTATTTATAATTAGTGAGGTTACACTCAATCAGATGTATTGCTATGTTTGTTCTTACGGTGCGTACAATGTACAATGCTACATTTGTGATGTGTACAAATGATAGTATAGAATATACCTCCTAGTATATAGTTAACCATATACCTTTAGTATCTAAACCATTTTGCGCTTAAACCACCGAGTATTCGAATCACAACCCCAAACAGAGATATACCCAATTGTATAATATTAGAATATATTCCAATTTCTTATGTATACCTTAAATCCGTATTAGTATACAATCAATATTATCGTGGTGAGTATTGCGAGTTTAAAACGAATTTAACTGATCAGTTGTATTTTTCACTATTTTTCTAGTTGTATAGTTACTAAATAATAATATATTTATAAATTGTATAAAATGTTTTTTTTTCAGATGTCAAAACAACAGTCATCAGGCACACCTACGACAACATGGGGATGCAACCTATTTAATGAACCAGTAGCGTTCTCCTGTGCTTAATATTTTTACTGTCACCTAAAATTGTCCTACGTACTCGTGTGTTATCAATAATACTTTTTTTTTTTTAAGTATTTATGTATGATATATCAATAATAATTGTACAAATAGGGAACGATCTAAAACACGATGATCAGTGTCTTTAAAACTGTCGTGTTGTTTACCTAGTTTATATAACAAATACTTTATGCTGTGTAAATGAGAGAAATATTGTTATATAATATTTGTGTATTATTAAAATATTGTATATTGTTTAGGCGTGGTAAAACATTATTACATATATTTTTTAAATATTTATTTATTAATATTAAATACAGTTATAACTGCTAAAATCAAAATCGAAATTTAAAAATTCCGCAAATTATTGTATTTTTAAAAATGTAGTTATTTATGTCTAAATAATTCATTTGTGTATATATAAATTTATAATAATAATATTATATGTGTATGAAAGACATAATGTGAAATATAATATTAATGGGAAGTTATTATATAATTATTATTATATTGTTAATAATGCTAAATATATAGTTTATAAAAAATTAATTTATTAAACAATACTCGTATATGTATTACTATATTTAAATGATAGGTAGATTTAATAGTGTAAAGTGTTATGCTTAAATTATAAACGAAGTGAGAGATGCATTGGGCTTACAGCGGTATTATTCCGGTAATCATATTATTACCTGTTGCGCCAGAGGAGATCTTAAGTGGCAGTTGTCTACAGTGACTATCACTACCGTCGATTAGGTAGATAGGGGACAGAGGCGACCACAGAATAAATATTAACAAAATGGTTTTTTATAATGGAAACAATGGTACTATTGTATTCAATTTGCAGTGATAAGAAAACTTATTGGTAAATAAAACCATAAAGAACTTATTGACTTAGCAAAACTATGATTAGTATTGTGTTACAGTATAATTACGGTTACAAATAAAATAATATTTCAGCGCAAGTGCGTTTTACGTTCTGTTGAACGACTCGACTAATATAAACTCCGATGGAAGAAGGTTTCAGAAGTAATAAAATCAATAAATAAAATACAATTTTGAGTATAATGCAATGCACGTGAAAAATACTTCATTAATTCGAAAGTGAATACGAAAATACAAATAAAAATAAAGTTACAAAGTGGAAAAAAGAGGACGGCCGTACGAGACGAGGGGAACGTGTTGTTCGCGCAATGGTCGTAGTGGAGAGAACGAGAAGGATCGTACGGAGGGGATGAGATCGTGTAGGGCAAGAAACATAAATATAAATTACAATACAATAAATAATAATTTAGACAAATTGAAAAATGGTAACTCTGTTAGTGGTGGTACCCCATAGAGTAATAAAGAGGTGGCATTGTTTATTTAACTTCTATAAAGTTTTATTGCCATATTACGCAGCCTGCGTATGACGATGGGAATGGATATAGTTGACGGTGTGATCGTTTATGATAACAAAAATACCGTACAAATAAATTGAAAAACGATTTTCCCGTTATATGTTATCAGTGATAGTATTAGTCTTTCTAGAATTTCGTAAGTAATGATTAATGCCTAAAGTCTGCCGTTTTTTCACCTTCTTTCCTCGGTTTAAGCAAGGCTACCACCTTTGCTATCTTAAACTGTTTAGGTATATGGCACGTTACCAATATATTATTATAAAATTCCTCCACCTATTTTCGAGTGCCCATGACTGTGTGTTTCAGAAGTTCCGGGTATATACCATCAAAACCTGCCGCTTTTTAAGTCTTAGTCTTTTTCAACACTACTTCTATCTCTATCGCCGTAAAAGATACACTATTGACCAAGGGAGCATTTAGCTCTTTCTTTACCTTTCTGAATTTTTCTTTAATCTTCCTTCTGTAAGCTGGGTCCATGTTCACCTTCACGACCCTTACTAGTCTAGATGCGATGTAATCAGGTTTGATAGTTTTAGTTTGTGGTTGTTTCAGCCCTTTCACAACCAAGTATTTTCACGTGCTCCATGCTTTGTGGCTTGATCGTGTAAAGTCCAACCTTTCAACCGATTCATGTCATCTATGTTTTCAGTTATTGTTTAACGTTTTAAGTAGTTTGTCTGTAATTTTGTAATCCCTGGTTTCTTAGAAGTCTTCAAATAATTTTTCATAATCAATAATAAAAATCCCAAGTGGGGATAAATGTTTTTCTAAAGCCTCTAGGAATATGTTTCTTTACCACCGTTTTGATAACTCCAACGAAACGATCGTAATTAAGACTATTGGTAGAATTCATTGTATGAAGTAATCTAATTCTTCAGCATATTTTTTCCAGTCCGCACATCTAAAATTCCAGCATAGCTTAGGGATAGATCGGACTATTGGTATTTGTAAACCGTATCGTATAATCACTGGTCTGTACTGGCTTCGAGGAAAGTTTTTTAGTACTTGGCTTGTCACCGTTGTGTTATCATTAAGCGTTGTTCTTGAAATTATACTTAGATTCAGAGTGTAATCTTTCTGCCACCTGGCTGAGAAAAACATCCCTTTATCCTTTAACTGTATATATAGGTAAGATATAAGTTGTTTAATGTGATCCACTCGTGTATAGTATCTCCGTTAGTGCCATTGTTATACCCCAACATTGTGCTAAAATATTCGACATATATCGCTGGGTGTTTCAGTACCTTGATTGGTGCGCTATTCCAGGCTTCGTTAGGAGGTTTATAAATATTTACAATTCGAACTTCACTTATTCTAGTTATTAAGATAAGAATGTTAACTGTTATTGATTTAGACATTGTCTCCACATCATCTATATCATCCCTCACGTATGTTGCTATCCCGTATTGTTTGTGATGTATTGAGCCAAGTAGTAAATAGCCTAGTATAAAACCTCATTTCTATAGATCCATGTCATCTTTAGTATGTGTTTCTTGCAGTGCGATAACGTCAACTCGCTCTTTGTTCATCAATCTACCCAATATCTCGCATTTGTCTCTCTATATACCTTCGATATTGAAATGATATACCTTAAGGTTAAGGTTAGCCCCAATATCGCGCGTCAGGTGATCCTTTGAAGGACCGTTTTTAGGCATATAAGTGTGCATATATGTGCTTGGTATGCTGGGCATCAGCGCCTAATTGGTGGCATTCGTTATGCTATTGTAATTGCTTCTGTCTATTAGGATTTTAGCGTGTTCAATAGCATATGCAGGGAGGGCCACGAGCAGACTACCACCATCCTCCCCATAACACATATAATAACATATAATATAAAATATATATAACACATATTCTTAACTAAATTAACTATTATTTTCAAAATTCAAACACAGCTACAACTTATCTCACAGACAATTATAACCGTAGTAGTGATACATTAACATGGGAAACTCAGAACGCAATAATGTTTTTGGTTAGTGATTATTCTGTAAACTTCTCAGGGTAACTTTTCAGACGTAGGTAACGCCGTCTCTATGTTACTCTATGTGGTACCCGCCGTATTGCCACAATATTAAATAACACTGATAACAAATCAGTGAAAACAGCCTATCGAATAAATACAAATAAAATAAACACAATGTGAACCATAACAAAATAGATAGGTATGTTAGCAATAATACGAATTTTAGTCCGATATGCGCATCCACACTTTTCCCCCATGTATTAGGTTCTCCGCTCTTCGTTCAATTATATTGTGGTGATAAGGTGCCTACACTGCACGTTCAGTTTTTCCTTCAAACAATCAGTCCCGGACTGTTCAGTTAAAACGTATCGTGTGTAGGACGAAAACTGAAGGTACAATCAGTCCCAGGCGCGGCATGAATTGATCACGTCATTCTTGATTTTTCGTTGGCGCGAACGAACATTGAACCTTTATCACCACGCTTATCATCTTCTCTAATGTTAATAAATTATATATTCTGTGATAAAACCAATTTTTGTTTATTTATACTTCAATAGTATTTAATAAAACATAATAATCTGAAATCTATGTGTTTATAAATATGGACACCAGGAATTGGCCACATAACGTATTGTCTGATTTTATTGCCATGTATCAAGAAAATACTTGCTTATGGAAAATAAAATCACCCGAATACAGCGTCATATCACGTTCGTCGTTCAGTCCAAGTTTGAACGGAAAATTGAACGTGTGTAGACACCTATAGCTTAGAAATCTATGCTTGATATATGTAACCAATGAGAGGCGGAGAACTTAATACACGGTAAAAAGTGGGGATACTTCACAGAGATGTGCGTATCACAATGTTGCTGACATACCTATCTATTTTGTTATGATGTGAATAACGATCACAGATTACTGACAGATGCTCCTGGACACAGCAACGCCCTCTTTCGAGCACTGACCATGGGTAGAAAAGTGCGTGCTTTGATTAACTGCAAGAATACAGGAAAAGACGAAATCTCGTTCCAAAAATTTCCTTCGGAACAAAACATGTAATAATTTTTCTTTTTTAGAAATATAACAATCTATTCTATGGTTCTAGGACAATTGGTCCCTATGAAAAAACGATATATTGACGGACAATTGGATTATTGGTTCTCCCTAAAAAAGTTGTATAAATACCAATAAAATTTATCAAATTAAATTAAATATACCAATAATATATTTAAACAATAAAAAATCTCATGTTCGAAATATTTGATAGCAGTAAAATAAAAATACTTTGATAATGAACATGAAAATGATAATATAAACCTAACTAATAACATAATAAAGAATACACATAATTGTATAAAGGAATTACAAACCATAAATACAATTAATATTACTAAACAGCAAAAACATAATTACGAAGAAAAACAAATATGTTCATATAATAATTTTGTTTCAAACAATATAATAAATTTGGATAAAATATATTCACATAATTTATTAAAAATGTTAGAACCAATTTTTGGTGTTACATACTTAAATAAATTCTTGTGGGGACGCAAATCTAATACAACATTCTTCATTTATATAATTAACTTATTTTATTCTATTACAAGTTAGGTACCCAACTTGGTACCTATATCCATTTTGATTTTGTTCCATTACAGAATAGATACCAAACTTTATACGTACTTTTACTTTTACTTATATCTTTTACTCTTATTATTATATTACATATACGAGCCTACCTAGGGCTAGGTTAATTAAATTATTTTATTTTTATTATATTACAAAATATACCAATAATATATTTAATTTATTTGAATTAAATTATATTTTAAATTATAAATAAATGCATGTATAGGTATCAAATAAAATTTGTATAAAGTAAACAAACCTTGTATTATTATTATTATTATTTTTTTTTTTTATTTATTTATTTATTTACGGAAAAAAAAAAATTCCAATTACAATGAAATTATATAATATCTGGACAGTAGAAATCACAACAAAATTTTAAAAAAAAATAAAAATAAAAATAAAAATAATAAAAATATAGAAAGTGTTTAAATAAATTAAATATTGTACAATTAAAGCTATACTAGAAAAGAAAAAGGAAAAAAAAAAACAAAAAATATAAATATATTTATAAAATAACATTTTACGAAATATTGTTATGTATGCTTTTTTTAAATGTGTTAAAATTACAATATTAAAAATATCTATTTCAAAATTAAGCATATTGCCGTTAATCATTAATAATGCATGTGGGGGAAAAAAATTAATATCTAGATTTATATTCATCAATATAAAATAATTGCTTAGTTCGGGTTAATCTAGATGGATATTTGAAATTTATTAACTCTAATAATTCAGGACAATCGATAAAGTTCTTAATTAGCTTAAAAAGGAAAATTAAATTACAAGTTATTCGCCTAGTATTTAAAGATTTAATATTTAAGTATTATAAGAGTCCTTCATAATTACTATGTGGTATTCTATTTATTTTACATTGGAAGGATATAAATCTTAAAAAAATTGTTTTGGACGCGATCTAAGGATTGAAGGTGGATAGTATACTAGCTGATGTCCAAATAAGTGAGCCATATTCAAGTATAGAACGGATAAACGAGAAGTAGAGTGTTTTTAAGGCATTTGGATTATGGAAATCTATACAACTGCGTTTAATAAAACCCAAGTTTGA
>JAIPRL010003060.1:0-51079 GCA_025469235.1 Pemphigus obesinymphae | reverse complement strand
AAAAAAAAAAAAAAAAAAAAACACGCCTCGATCGATCCCTAGAAGACAAACTGATGAATTCAAAACAGTTTTCAGAATTGAAATCCGACTTTTCAAAGTTCCACAGTTTTGTCACGCTTTTAGGTCGATTTTTTGTTGGTGTTGCAGCCTCTTAATATGGTACCTACTCTTTTTTTTTATTGTGAATATATATTTTTTCTATTATAATTATTTTTTATATATCTCTCTTGTGTGTTTCAACCTGAAAGTTTTTTTTCATCTCACTATATCTTAGTCAGTCCTTTACTAATTTTATATTAGTGAATGGCTATGTACATTGTACATAGGCAGGAGCGTATTTATGAGGGCGGAGGGCAAATATCTGAAAATGTTTGTATGTTAATTAAATAAAACGTATTTTTACAAGTTGTAAATAATGACAAGCATTACACGGTTATCTATCTAATAATAAAATAATATTAACAATAATCTATAATAATATAATATTATATTATTATTATGTTTTCTACTAATATCTAGTCATATAACCTTGTTCTTGACGTCACAAAAAATTATAGAGTTCATCACAGTATCACACCAGTATATTTTGCTGAACCTGTATTTTTAACGAGCAATAGGTGTATGAAAAATGACGGTAGAATGGAAATTGAGGCGCTTAGGTTGAATTAAGAGATTAAAATATTAAATATAATATCTATATATTATGTATGTCCTATTAGTATTAGGTAGGTACCAAATTTGATCAGAGAAATATTTTCAAAAACATCTCGTATTTTTTAAAATATATCTGATAAAAATTTAACATCTATTTATAAAAATAATAATTTATTGTACTGTAATTCTTTGCCAGACTTTAAAAAATAAAAAATAAACATCATTACAATTATTTGTAAAACGACCAGCTCTCGTTCCGCGCATAATCTAAAATTTATATTTCTTACATTTTCGACTTAATTTAAGTATAGGAATTATATATTTCAGAGTTTATTCATTTGAAATTATTAATTTTATAAATTATTTTGAAATCTATAATTTTCCAACATTTTTATAAAAATGTTTGAAAATTGTGTTCAATTAACATAATAGGTAGTTAATTACATACTTTTGAAATAACTGAATAACTGAATTTTAAGATGGGCTCGAATTCGCCACATAGGCGAACTATATATAGGTCGTCGAAAAAAGATTGCCTTTTTTTTTTTTGTTAATTTAATTTCGAAGTTCGGTTCGGATTCGATATTAAAACTAAACTGAATATTTATAGAAAATTGCAAGACCTTAATATGATTACCTATGAAATGCGATCATCGAGCTATACTCGTACATACACATTTCATAACTAGTGTGGACACTTTGACAGTTCAACCATAAAATAATCAATAAACTCTTTGCAAAATAATTTTGCAATACTTTTTATTTATTTATTTTTCAAAAACGTGTTTTAAAATAAATATGGAGATTTGAGATTACACAAAATATGGGACCACTTTTTTGAAATGTCCCTAAAATTGCCTATATAGTATTCCTTAAAAACTGGAAACCAAATGTTCATGTCGTCACAATGTTTATTACAGTCATGGCTATAAATAGGTACTATGTCTAAGGCCGTGCTGTTAGTTGACTGCACTGAAATAGTTGTTATCTATTTCAGTGGTTGACTGTTATCACTTATCATTTATTACTTATCTAGTTATCTGTTAAAAAATATATTATACGAAATAGCAAATAATGTATAATAATAAATATTGTTTCTTATATAAAGAAAATAGTTATATAGTCATTTCTTAGGTCTAAGGTGTATTCAGTATTAACCTCGCTTATAGATCATATGATCTAAGGGTGATTTAGTCATAATATACGTTGGTGATCATAATATATATATATATATATATATTAATACAGGTATAGGTACTTATAATATAATATGCAGTAATTGTTATAGATACATATAGTACGGCTATAGATAGAATGATTCTTAATATAAACACTAACTACCTACCTATTTCCGGCATCATAATTTAAACTGAAACATATTGCTGATGTAATCAGACATTATAAAAATTAGTAATTATAATTTAGTTAATATCCTGTAAGCATTTAAATTTATAAACATTTAAATTATAGTTTGACCTTTGTCCACTTGTTTTGTAATTATTTTTAAATTCAAATGATTTAATGTATTTTAGTAGTTTTAGTTAAATACTACCACAGAACAATAATACTACTGACAAATTAAGAAATTTCTTATGACACACACTAAAAACAATTGTTTATAAAAACATTTTTGTTCAGGTAATATGCCTTTAAAAGGATTAAATGTATTTGAATTTTCTGGACTAGCGCCAGTGCCTTTTGTTGGAAGTGTATTGGCAGATTTTGGAGCAAATGTAACTGTAATAGAAAAAGTGAGTAATGTAATGGCTGATGTAGTTTTATATTTAAAAAAAAAATGCTGTTATAGTTACACATATCAAATGTACCTATCTTTAATAAAAACAATGTGTTTTTTTTGCAGAGAAATGTACTTTTAAAAGTTACTGATTATTTAAATTGTGGTAAAAAGTCTATATGTATCGATTTAAAACAACTGGAAGGTATTAAAATTGTAAAAAAATTAGCTACTAATGCTGATATTATAATTGAACCATTTAGACCAGGTAAGAACAATTAACTTCTTTATAGTATCATAAAACTATATTTTATACAAATACCTACTAAATATTTTGAAAATTATAAATATTTATTACTAATAAAGTACCTATGTATATATACAATAAGTATCTAATTGATGAAACTAAATCAATAATAGAAGTTACACACATACCTTTATATATTATATAAAAAAATTTCAACTAATAAAATTTGTTAGGTACTTGTAAATGGTTTTTCTATTACTAGACTATTAATTCATAGTCGTGCTTTTGCTGAACGTAGCCAGACTGATAATTTGACTATTTGTGTTTAGTTGGTTTCGTTTGGCTACTAAAAATTATATATCTATTAAATTAGATATAAGTAAATGTATCACATTACAGTAGTTTTGTTAATCTGGACAGACCTCAATATTGTCATTAAGTAATAGCATACAATCAATAAACTCTGAATTTTTAATCAATAAGATGTTTTTATTTTATTTTTTAAATTAATTTGTAGGTTAAAAATGTAGACCTATGTTGTAGTATTAAGACAAAAAAAAAGTCATTATTATGATGAAAACATCAATTTTAATAATTTTACTAAAACTAAAATTTGTTTAACAGACTTTATAGCTGGTTTCTTTTAATCTTGGCCTTTCGGTGATCCCTACAGTCTGGTCCCATCAAATCCGGATTAACAAGACTACTGTATGAAAAAATAACTTTTGGGGACCTATGAATTTGTTAATGTTTCCAAGTTTCGGACAAAGTCATGAAAACCATTTTAGTCGTGGACATAATCTATGTTAGGCGACATATTATTTTCATCTGTGTTGGAGACACTAATATATTATTTGCCGTTATTTTAGGATTTAGGACAACCTATCATCTACTTAAATAGTACTAAATTGATAGGTGGGGTTAAAAAAATTAGTGTCTTGTAAAAAAAAAAAACAGTTATTATTTTTGGAGATAAATTACTAGTTGCATCCAAATACCATTTTTATGACTTGCTGGTAATTTGCATCTCGAGATATTGAATACAATAGTAACCTATCAAAAATTTGACCATATTACTTATGTTCAGGATCCTATAAGATGTAAGAAAAATATACACTGTAAAAAAACACCAGTTTCAAATACAATACCTATGTTATATATGTATATCGCAGACTAAGTTTAACTTACTTTAACAAGTTATTTAGGTATATCATTGAATAAGTTTAACTACCTATATTTAACTTTTTTTAGGGAAAGTGATTTTTTTGCTTTGCACACAATTTGATCCTTTATTATGGATAATTTCTTCTGTTTCTACTTTCTGAAATGGAATAAAATACCAAAGGTGGCAAATTAAAAAAATTTACTTAGTTAAATTAAGTTAGCCTAAATGCTTTTAGTTAAGAGTAAAAGTACAAGGTCTATGGTTTTTTGAAGTTCAATTCCAATACTAAAATATTGATCTTTCGAAAAATAAAAATAAAATAATAATTTATTTATTTATACAATTATATTATTTAATATATTTTATTATTATATAATTCATTAAAAATTCAAGTTCTATCATTGATTACCTATATGTTATATTAGTAATATATAATCAATGGTTTTATAAATATAACTCGTTAGATATAGATGTTTTTTATAATTACCCAAATTTAAACTATAAATTATAAATAATAAATAACAATTATTTGTTATAGGTTACTTGCGTCTGAAATAGTGGGATGCAACTAATCTGTACAAATCTTACCTGTAAACATTTTTAAATCTATCTGTCACAATTAGATTATTCCTTTTTTGGGAACGTAATTTACCTATAATCAGGTAGATGGGACACTTTCAAAGTATTCTTTCAATTATTATTGGTAAGCAAATAGATACATAAATAAAAAAGTAAAATAAATGGCAGACTTAAGTTAAAGTTTTTGTGAATAAACTTATGTCTTAAAATCTGGCATCTCGAAAACTACAACATTTGGCCATTGACAGTTGTCTCTTTTAAACTCCTTAAATTTCATATAGCTTCCAGTCTGCACTTTGTTTAGGACCTCTTGAAATTGGTATATATTAGGGTGACTATGATAGAATATACAATTATACAGTTATAGGTACTATTATATTTATGATATATTATATTTTTTCATTGAAGTCTGTGTCCGTAACTGTCAAGTCAAAAATAATGAGCTCAGGAATTTTTTCCACAACTAATATGCAACCAAATTTGTAGTTTATTTATGAGGGATAATGGGGCTAGTAAAAATATTTGATGTACTAAGACTTAAAATCCTACAAATGTTTGTTCTAAAATAAATGTCACCAAAATCCAACTGGAAATACATCTTTCTGTATCTGATTAAAACATTATAGAATTTTATTACAATGTTTTCTTTTTATAAATAATTTTAAATTAGGTAGCTGTTTATATCACAAATTAAAACACATTTTAAATCACGGTTAATATTTACAAAACATAGATATGTAGTAAATTTAAATTTAGTGTTTGGCATTTTAAAATTCCAATATTATACAGTTTTTAATAAATATTTCCTAGCTAATAATACATACATTATATATATTCCAACTTTATTTCTCCTCTTTTTATATATTATATATGAGTAATTTAAATTAATTTATACTCAAATTAAATTTTATAAAAAAAAAATATTTTTCCATTTAACAAATTTAAAAATTTTTGTTTTATAATAGATTGGTTTCATACAAATTAGATGTGTACAAAAATATTATTTTTAAATGATATAAAAAAATATTATTATTGATTTTAAAAGGTGTAATGGAAAAATTAGGATTAGGTCCTAATGAATTGATAAAAAATAACCCTCGTTTAATATATGCTCGATTGAATGGATATGGTTCACATGGACTATATGCTCAGAGAGCTGGACATGATATCAACTATTTAGCTATGTCAGGTTGGTTAATATTTCTATTATAAAAAATATTCTTTATTTATAAGTCACCATGTTTACTTGAAAATTTTAAGGTCTACTGTCATTATACGGTTCCAAATGCCCAAAACCGGTTCCTCCTGTAAATTTCTCTGAATTTGCTGGTGGAAGTTTAGTGTGTGTAATGGGCATTTTAATGGCCGTCATAGAAAGATATAAAAGTGGAAAAGGTCAAGTAGTAGATGCCAACATAACTGAAGGAATTGCATATACAGGAAGTTGGCTAATGTCTTCACAGAACTCAACAATTTGGGGAAATCCAAAAGGCCAAAATGTGTTTGTAAATTTTTGTGTATAATATATCACCAATATTATAATTTAAAATTTTTATTAGGCTGGATGGAGGAATGCATTTCTATGACACTTATGAAACTAAAGATGGTAAATGGATGGCTGTTGGTGCATTAGAGCCTCAATTTTATCAACAATTTATCGAAGGACTAGGATTGAATATTGATGAAATAGAACAGATTGGAAATTTTGAGAGTAATAGAAAAATTATCGCGAAAACATTCAAAGAGAAAACTCGAGAAGAATGGTGTAATGTAAGTTATACATTTTTAAATCAATGTGCACATGTTGAGCATAGAAAGTCAACTTATGTTAAAAATTTTTATTCATTATAGATTTTTGATTCAAAAGATGCTTGTGTAACTCCTGTGTTAGATCTCAATGAAGCCGATCAGCATCCTCATAATTCAAGTAGACAATCATTCATAAGGAAAGAAAATATTGTAATACCAGTACCAGCACCACAATTAAGTGCCTCTCCTGGTATTTCATGTAAAAATAAACAAACTGCTGTCTGTGGGCAACATTCTAGTGAAATACTTAAAAGTATTGGATATTCACAGACTGAAATCAATACATTTTTGAAAAATAAAATTATATTCGAAGAATCAAAATCGAAGATATAGTTAGGTAAAATTACAAATATTTGGCCTCAGTGCTAATTGATTAATGATTGTTATTTAATTATTTATGTTTAATTTTTATTATATAGTATAACTGTATAGGGCAAGTTAATAAAATGTAACAAGTTTATAAAAATTAAAGAGGTACCTATAAAAATACAACTGTGTCCAAAATAGTGAAAATGTTAATAAATGTATGCAAATGTGGATGTACTTATAGTATTTCAAAATTTCTGCCATATGTATGATATATTTGTTATGCATAACATAAATATTTATGTTTATGTAAATTTATAATGAAAACATTTGTGCTGCCCTACATTTGACATATAATATACATTTTTTCTAATTTATTATATTGATTATATTATAATATTTTAGGTCTGTCACTATATATATTCTTAAGTTTTAAATTTTCTTGCAAAATAAGTACATAATTGCCCTTTAAAGACTTGTGTATATATACTTTATAATGTAAATTGTAATATCCTTATATTGTTATTATTATTTGTAGCCAATACATTACTACTTTATTTATTGTTAAATAAATAATAAAATATCACCAAAAAAAAAATATCAGTATGGGGTTAAAGATTAAAGAAAACATTAAATGTCCACCTTAAATGACAGAATAGGTATATCAATTGAATTCATGTTTACATAAAACATATATTGTTGAAATAATATTTTTCATTTATTTAATGGTTTTTTACATGTAATATTGTACATTAGGTTATGTATTAATACAAAAATATATATTCATTTTTAATACAAACATTTTTGATTATACAGCCATCTTACATATTTGTATTCATTTGCAAAATTATCATTATTATTTGGAACAAATTTCTGATCAGTTCTGTTCCTAAAATTTTTTAATTCATTTCTATTTGTCCATACACCTAATTATAAATAAAAATAAATATAATAAATAAAAGTAATTTACAATTAGATGTATTGGATTTATGTAAACAATCTATTTTAATTAAATTATTTAGCAGCAAAATATTTTATTAGTATCATTGACACTAATTGATTATATTTACCTACTGTAGATTGCTCACTGGCCCATATTTCGGTGGCATAAAAATATTACTGTTGTAAAGCGCTTTATAATGTTTTTATTTTTTATTAACATTTTAGTAACATTGTAAGCTCTAGTAATCAACAGCTGACTTTGACAGGCATGTGAGCACTAGTAGTTATATGTTATAGCTATGGTGTACAGTGTATATTTGGAATTAAACTACTTTGAACTATAAGCACTTACAGCATTACCTGATCTCACTAAAAACATTATAAAGCGTACTATTATAACGGAAACATTTTTCAAGTTACCAAAATACAGACAGTGAAATACAGGATCAGTGAGCAATCTATACTATATATAAACCAATGGCAATATCATTGATATAAAAATTATATATTATAGATTGCTGCTCACTGGCTCATATTTTAGTAGAACAGAAAATTATCCCATTGTAGAGTGCTAAGTATTTAATTAAGTCGGATAAAATAGTTGGTATTAATAAAATAAAAAAAATTTTAATAGTTCGCAGTCACCATTGACCGGCACAAAATTAATATTATACAATTATAGCCATAATGTACATGGCAGCAGGATGTTTATTTTTACTTACATTAAAGTATAAAATGTACTCACCTATCCAATACTGATCCAGGATCTGTTTTTTTTTTTTACCCTTTTTATACATTTACTAATGTTATCAATAAAAACTAGCCATCTACTTATTTATTAAATTTTATTTTTAATCAAATAAGTAATAATTCCCCTTGTTGCCATTTGTGGTCAAAAGTGACAGTAGTCGACTATAAGCAATTACAACGTTATTTAATTTAACTAAATACTTTATGAAGTGTTCTACGACTAAAAACATTTTCCATGTCACTGAAATAGAGGCCAGTGACCAATTTATAGTATATATAATCAATAGTAATATTATGTATAAATATCTAGCACATACCTGATGACAAACCTGCCATAAAAGCTACACCTAAACAAGATACCTCTGTTCTATTACTGTTCTTCATTCTTACAACTGTAGTTGAAGTAACGTTGGCAATTGTTTGACAAATGTAATCATTTCGAGATACACCACCGTCAACCCTATAAAATTATAAGTTATAATAATTAACTACCACAATGTAGAAGTAAAAAAAAAATATGTTATAATTTAAATAAATATTACCATAAAGTATTCAACACCATTTGTGGCATTTCATTATGAAAATTATCCAATATTTTTTTAATTCTAAATGCAAAAGATTCCAAAATAGATAAGGCCAAATCCTTTTTTGTAGTACATGATGTAACACCAATAAAACTATAATCTTTTCTTGTTGATTTTGAAAACTGAAAAATTATTTATACATTGTAATTATTATAGTAATTTTGTGTTTTATAGGTTCTAACAGATTGTTATCTTAGTTTAAGGGGATGCTACACTTACATTTCCATTCTCTGTCTAACAAATTCACAATATAGGAAATATAAGTTTGACATTCTTATTATAACTTCGTCAATTGTAATATTATAGTAAATTTACTTATTACAAAATGTATAGATGAGATATGTTATAGTTTTGTATTTTCCAAAATTGTAATTGTAATGAGATATATATCTATTTAAATTATTAGAGTTTCAAAATAGTTATACCTCTTTACAAAATTAAAAATTTGGAAAAAGAGCAATGCTAAAACATAGATAATATATAGATACATAGATAATCTAGCCTATACATTTTGTAAAAGATAAAGATAAAGATTTACTTAAATATTAAAATTCATAAAGTTGTAATAAGAATGCCAAACATTTATTTAATACATTGTCAGTTGGTTAAACAGAAAAATCAAATATGGGTGTATCCTCATCTTAAGAACCAAGTATTGGAGGAATATTAAGAAACAAAGTCAATTTTATTCAAAAAATAAATATATAAGCAGTACAAACAGCCTCAAGTTTTATAAATGACATTATTTAAATGACCATCACACGTTTCCAAATTGTGTGATTTTGCGTAATGGTGTCTAGTGATGTTACCTGTATACCTAAACATTTACTTGATTTAAAGTCATACCTACAATAATTTAATCCCATTTAATGTTCTTTTAACTATGGCCATGTTCATTATTGCTAGTGGACACTTGAGACTTTAAGAACTTCCACCAAAAAAATTATGAAAATTAATTTGTGAAACTTTTAAAGTGTCCATCCACAACCTATAACATTACCATAGTTAAATACAGGAGTTAAGTGGAGGGGACACAAGGGGACTCAAATGGTGGTTAAAAAGTGTCCTCTTTAAAAATTTATCCGTTAGATATTCATATGATACTAATGATATGATAGATACTAATGCTTAAATTATAACCAAATATTAATCAATATAATTCAGATTTCATTTGTAATTACATCTTATAGTTTTTACTTTTTTTTTTTATTAAATATTCAAATACATTATTTTAGTTTTATCAAATGTATTTAATAAAAATTATGGATTAAGATAGAATTTTAAGCCAGTCCGACACGACTGGTGTATTTGGCCCGTATGCATTTGTTACTTATTTTACTACTAAGATAATAATATATTATATACCTACTATAATATACATATGTATAATATATATTTTTTATGTATGTTACATTTTTATGAATTTCTGTTATTCAATGTTAAAAAAAAAAACATATACTAAAGAAAATACAATTATTTATGTAGGTACCTACCTTATAATTGTTTTATTTTTAAATAGCTCTTTATTAAATAATGTAAAATTTAGCTTCATACGTATATATATATATATATATACAGGTACACAGCGTGATTTTTAAGCATGCTCACCCCCCCCCCTTTTTTAACCATGTATAATGCGTAAATTTTAAGTTTTTTTTTGTTCAATTTAAAGCGCTTATATTTTTGTGAAATAATTCAATTTTATACTATTTTTTATCTGTATGATTTTTATTTTTCTTAAATGGCAACCACTCTTTACTCGTATAACTTTATTATGAAAAAAAATATATTCTTTCAAAATATTGAATTTTTATAAAAAAATGTTTACTTCATAAGATTGTAGTATTATTAGTGCTTTAAATGTTACATGAAATAAATTTTAAATTTGTTTATTATTCGGGGTTAAATGTGGAGTGAGCATGCTTAAAAAAAAATCACATATTATCACATTTATTATTTAATAATAATCACAAAATTACATATACATTATACATATAATGATATATGAAATGCTTATAAAGTTATAACTATATGGGGACATCAGTCACTCTGGATTTTTTTTCTGTTTAAATGATAACATTAAATGGGAAATTAGAGCCATCTATGTAAATATGGATAGTGTATAATAAATTATCTATATACTAACAGAATGGTGGTAATCGTTTAAATAATATAATTTTAAAACTTAAGATTTTGTTAGTATAAAATATATTTTGTTTCATAATATCCCTCCACTCAAATACTTTGTTCACTTACTAACATAAAAATTTGTGATAATCCACCGTTATACCCTGTATAAATTTAACCTACCTCGGATTCAGGCAATACAAACAATAAATTGCTTGTTGAAAAATCATTTCCTTGTTTTAATATATCATTTAACTCTTTTGGATTATTGAAACCGCCTATTTTAAAAATAAGGAAATATAATATATAATGTAAAATCATTAAATAGAAATCTTACCAATGGATTTGCCAAGTTGAATTAACGATCCACTGTTGTAATCCACTGCTTCCAATGAGAAACAAACATCTTCATTAAATGTCCAACCCACCAATGGAAAATATCCTGTTTTTAATAATTTGCTTAAATATCATGTATTTTTATAGTAACTAATTAAATTAAAATACTTAAACTAATTTTAATTATTATCATTAATTTTTTTAATGAATCCAGAAATTAGTGATCATGTCTGATTTAACTATTTTTGTTATTTTTATTAAAGTTCTAAAACAAATATAATGGTATTCGGTTTTTACAATATTAATTTTGTGAATATTATTTGTACAATAATTTTCAAATAATTTATATAAGCTAATTATATTCAATCTAGCAGATCATATTTTTGTTTTTATTTAAAATAAATCAAAAAGCCACATTAAAATAATAATAATAAAATGCATATAGATACCTATTTTTTATGTTTAGTGTATTATATTTGTTAATAAATGTATTGTGGGGGATAAGTGAAGAAGATGCGGGAGATAAGAGTTAAGTGGAAGTATGGGACTAGGGTGACTGATCCTCAAATAGTTGGGAGAGAAGAAGAAAGGAGAAATATTGTATTTATTCACTATGTGTAAACAACAAATAATGAATATGAAAAATTAAAACAATATATTATTAAAAAATATATAGTCAATTGTTATTGAATTTCACAATGTGAAAATTAAAACATTTTTATTAATAGTGTGTTGGGGACTTTTATGTTTTAAAATTATTTAGTTAATATGAGGTTTTTAAATGTCATAAATTGTAAAAATTACAAACATTTTATATTATACTTTTTATTTGTTATTATTATTGTTTATTTTTATTTATTAAATAAAATCTGTTTGCTCCGGGGAAAATAATATCTATTTGTTCAGTATGCATTTTGTCCTGGACAGGTGCAGATTCAAGGTAAGTTTGAATACATTTTTAACATATTTAATAAAAAAAAATTGAAAATTAGTATACAATATGTTTTTACATTTTTTTTTTTCAAATTGTATATTAATTTAAATTGTCTATACATAGAGGGAAAGGAAGGCATGACATTTTTCTGATGTATTACAAGAATTGACACTGCAAAACGACTAGATCCTCCCCCACTTATTCCCCCTATACGATGGCCCTAATGTGAGAGGTTTCTCTAAACTTAAAAAGAATTTCATGCTCATTATGGTAAAATAAAATTTTTATTTTCAAGTTTAGAGATAAACACTTGCAGATATAAGTCAATTACTGGTTTACTTAAAAATCGCACCTTCCTCTCATCCTATATATACGTACAGTATTTAATCATTAAATTAATAATTGGAAACACTCTATAACTAAGCAGATTCATTATACTTGAATTCTGATATTTTAGCTGCCTAACAAACTTAATTATACACTAGTTAGTGCTTTAGTACAATTAGTTTTGGTTTTTAGTTATTATAAACAAAACTAATATTAATTAATTAATACACATAAATATATATATTATCTGACCTAAACATACTTCCGGTGATGAACCACAATTTATGTCTAGAAACATTCCTGTTCCCATAGTAACTTTAGCTGTATATTTCGAGAAAGAACCTGTACCGTAGAGTGAAGCTGATTGGTCAGCAAGCTATGTAACAATAAATAATGAATCATATTAAAATTAAAATTTTCATTGGTTAGATGTTGTAAACATCCAAAGTATACCAAATTGACAAATATTTTTAATGTAACTTCTGATAACTTTTTGTTTATTTACGACGCTTTAACATATAGACGAACAATAAAAATACATACATCAATTTTATTATCGATTAGTATTTTCTTGTTTAAATTAAATTCTTGATAAAAAATAAATATCTTTAAATAATAAAGGGATTTTGAGATCCAATGGACATTGGTCCTAGTGTTCTAATCTTTTCTATGATTTTTTTTTTTTTTTTTTTAATTCATACAAAATATTAAAATACATTCAGTAGAACTGTTTAATTTTTCACTGACTTGAATATCATGAAGTCTGGTTTAAAATTGTATCAATTTTTGGCCTTGTAGATTGAAATCGTTGAAATAGGAGGAGATATATGGACCCGAGGTTGAAGAAAATTTTTAATTAAAAACGCTTGGAAGAATTATCTCATATATCTGATAGTGACATGACAAATATAAGATATTTTTAGACATGTGAAATTTTATGCAATATTAATAAAATAATAAATAATTTTTACAAAAGTACATAAAAGTAATATTTCATGGTAATGACAATTTAATGACCGATACAAGTACATAAAATAATCTTTATTATCAGACTCGACGACTGAACTTTATCCTCATTTACCTAAATATAATAAAATATAAAAGATCTATTTATTAACTATCCATTATTAAAGGTAATACATTTTGAAATGCAATCAGAAATATTAACAAAAATCCGGATATTTTGAAGAAAATAATAATTTTAAACTTTGAAAGCTTTAACTTTTTAAACAATCAACATGTCATTTTGTATATATATTGGATCTAATTTAGAGGGATTGATTGAAAATATTTAAATATTATAAAATAAGAATTATCTTATTATAGTATACATTTATACAAAAACTCACTGAACATGCAATTGTAATATTAGAGATTTTGCATGTTGCATTGTTTTCCATATAACATGTAGTTAAATCTGAATTACAAATTTTTGGAAGTATAGTAGACGTGATTCCAAAATATTGAAACACAAAATTAGGCATCCAAGACATAGTAAATAAGTTGAACAATCCAGTAGAACTAGCGCATGATACATCGGTGACATGTAGTTTTCCGTTGCTGGCTTGATACAATAACCAAGTATCTAACGTGCCAAATTGTACATCATTATTTTTCATATCTTGTCTGAATTTCCGGTTATGTTTTAATAACCATAAAAGTTTTGGTAGAATCTGTAATTTATTTTATAATAAGTACAATATACACATATAATAGTACAATAAATTATAATACCTGAATATTTGAAAAAGTAAAGGATTTTAAAGTTTTGAGTTGTTTTGTTGCAAATATTAAGTACAATATCTTTGAAATATATTTAACTACCTATTATAAATGAAAAATGTTAATTATTATACATATTTTTTAATTTTATATTATTATTATGTATTTGTTTATAAATTATATTACACATACTTTAAAAGTTACTGATTCATTCAATTCATTAACTATTACATTCGATCGTGAATCTCCCCATGTTATGAAATTATGATAATGTTCACCAGTTGTTTTATTCCAAGTTATGAATGTGTTGCGCTGGGTTGACAAACCTATACTTTTTATATTACTGGACTTGAGGTCTGCATCTATTTAAAAATATATTTATAGATCACATCAAAATACAATTACTACAATATGATAATTACATATTAACATTTTAACATTAAAAAAAATATATACTATTAAATACTCAACATTTTAGATGATACAAATCTGTCTTATTTTGGCTTTTAGCCATAACATATATAGATGCCTATATTTAAATACTAAAAATGTAGTCAAAAAATTATTTTATTTAATGTTTAATTCGTAAAATTATTGTTTTTTTGCTACTCACAATATTTTAGTACATACCTACTGCTTTTTATGTTAAACTAAATTTTAAATTGAACAATTTCAATAATTATTTATTCCAAAATATCCACTTATTTTAATAAATGATAGAAAAAAACTATTAAATATATATAAAAGAAAAATCCTCAGTTTAATGTAATAATTTTAAAACTATGTGTATATAACAGTGAATATTATAAAAAACTTAATTTTTATTACTTTTTATTAATTTCGATTTTGTGTTAAGAAGATACTATACACCAGCTTAATTGTAGATTTAATATAGTAATATAGTAGTAAATGAAAAAAATAACTTTATGATTGAAAACAATTTCGGTATTTTAGTGATTTAATTGAAAAACAAGTGAATAAGTCAGCAACTTTACCTTGAATCAATTGGAACACATTTTTATATTTAAAATAATTCTTCGGTTATTAAATTATTAATTATTATTGTTAAAATAGAAATTTTAAATTTATTATGTAATTTTTTTCATAAAAAAATATAAAAAAATAACATTAGCTTCAGATGCTGAGATAGGGTTTTGCAGGGGTACTGAGAATTATTATACTATTAATGATGAACTTTATTTATTAAGGTAGTGTGAATTTTTTTTTTTTAATTTGTCTATCCATTTGATTTATACATGCTTCATCATTACCACTGTTTGTTAGAAAGCTATTTTTGGATACTTGCTATAAATTAATGGCAGATTATTAAAAAGGCAACATTTTACATTATTCAATGACTTATTTATTTATTTAGCTCTCCAAAGAAGATAAACAAGTTAGTGTGGGGGCTCACGAGTTCACAATTTACAATAAAATAATTATATACAAATAAAAAAAATGTGTAAAAGTATAAAATGTATAGAGAAAGTTATTTTTAACACATGTAACATAATAAAATTGATTAAACTATTAAACTTAACAAAAACTAAAATTATAAAAAGTATTATTGCGTTAAATTTATTTTTGTATTACAAGCAACGGTTTTATATAGTCAAATCAATTTGTTAAATGTCTATTTTATTCTTTCAGTAGCTAATTCAAAAATTTTTTTTTTTAATTTTAAAAGAAATACAATGTTTAATGTCCAATGGAAGCCTATTATATAGTTTTGGACATACATATACTTTAAGAGTGAAACCTGTCGCGCAGGTGGTGACTGTTTTCCACTTCACCATAGTCAAACAGCATTATGTTTGAAAACAGAGTGCCAATATTTATTGACTATTGTTATACATGTATACTGCGTTATTTTGGGTGACACTGTTATAACTCAAATGTGGACGAGTTTTCGTCCAAAAACGGGTTTCACTCTTAATGTTTGGCGAGTAAGAAAGAAGATTGTGTTAGTTTTCTATGCATTAGTGGTATATTTATATTATATTGTTGTCTAGTTTTATATTTGTGTCCTGAGTTAGAAATTAGGTTATTTTTGATAATGTAAAGTACAGAAGCTTAATAAAATAATTTTTTTACTGATAGTACATTTAATTCTTTGTAAAGGTATTTTGTAGGGTAAACACAGGGTTCTTTTTTAAGTTGATTTTTAAATCACTTTGTATTTTGTTCAGTGAGTCTATAGTTGTATTATAGGCACTTTCCCAAACAAAAATACCATAATTAAATATTTTCTTAACCAAAAATCAAAACTGACTACATTTAGAGATGTAACAATTATTAGTGTACAAATGTTTTAAAGCTTTTTTTTTAACTTAAGCGCTTCCTTAACATTTCTGAACTCTCTCACTATATTTCATAACATAAAAACTTGTATAGGTCTGTGATATCAACAATTGAGACATCAAATGTTGATAAATTATAGTTTTTTTTAATAGTTTGTAAAGAGGGTATGAATAAGGTAACTAATAAGTATAAATAAAATAAAAATATTGCGAAAATATATTTATTTTGTAAGCTGTCAGTCTTACAAAATTGACAATGATATAGTTTCTCAGAATGAAATCTTTTTCAGTAGAGATATACTTTACTCTCAAGTGACTGAAAGACAATCTAGTGGTAATATGGTACAAAGAGCTGTATGGGATAGTCATAACTAATTTTCAAGAATTAAGCGATATACAGCAGTCTGTAAGACTGATACACGAGTTTTAGAAGATTAATATGTTATAGAATCATAATAGTATCAGTGGTGTATTTAGAGGGGAGATTAGAAGATATATATCTCCCTCTTTGATTTTATTTTTAAAAAAAGTATAATAAGGAAATATACCCCAATATAAATTTTTAATAAAAATACTATGTATGTTACATGTGCTCATTCAACACCTGAAAGTACATTTTTTTGTTTGAAAAGTCAAAGTTAAAAAGTTAAAAGTCAAAGTCAAAAGTATCTCAGAAAAATTATGAAGAAGGTTAGATATTAGTACTTAAATAGTTTTTTTTTTGAATTTTAGGACAGATTGAAAATCTACACTAAAACTTAAGGTTGACAATATAATTGATGTACTTACAAAGAAAACAGGAAATCACAATTACAAAAATATATAAATTAAAAATTTAGTTTTTTTTATAAATTGTTCACATTTTTAAGTCTACACATTATTTAATATCTTCCCCTTCATAAAATCCTAAATATGCCACTAAATATCTAGTATTATTTATTACTCTATTAGTTAATAATATTAAACCTTTTAGTGCATTTTGTAAGACTTGTTTTACACCATTTTGTAATTCATTAGGATTAATTTCTTCCCATCCTTGAAAAGGTTTTAATATATTAACCTGTAACAAATTTTGAATTTATATTATTTTATTAATAAGTTATTATTTAGTAATAATAATTAATAAGTAACTTAATTAATAGTAAAACAATAGGCATATACCTACCTATTATTTAAAAATAAAATAAAGATTTTAATAATCTTTCTCATTCTTTCTCCTCACTATTCCTTCTAGATAAGTACTCGCAGTCAGTTATCATATTACACACGATTTTGGTAATAATATAATAATAAAAATTGACAACTAATCAATTGTTTTTTAATGATTTTAGTTAGGTACTTGATAATTTATTTTAAATATAATTTATATGAGATAATGAGATATTACATTATGATAGAAAATATTTGGGTTTAATAAAAATATGTAAATTATTCATAAGGATTATGAGTTATGCCAGGTTTTGTCATTAATGCATTTTTTACAGTTTTTTTTTATATATCTACCATTCTACCTATCTATAATATTATATAATCAATAATAACACATACATAAGAGTAACAAACATACAAAGTAATGGTATGTTACAAGTAGTATAAACATGATGGCCAGGCATATTTATTTTTGCGAAAATGTCCATTGTCCTTTTGAAGTTTTGTAAAGACATAAAAAAGTACATTTAAAGGTCAAATCAACAGTAAAAGAAAATAAGAATAAAACAATTACAGATAGAATAGTTTATAGATAGTATCTACCTTTTTAGTTACTAACAAAAGCAGAAAAAGTGAAAAATATCATTTACTGCTGGAAATTGTAATTAAAATTATTTTATGATGTTTCGCGCCTAAGAAATTACTTGACTGGCGAGAAACTTGAAGAATGAAATGGGTTAAAAATTGCTACTCAAAATCGATGCATTGCATCAAACACTTTGCATCACAGGGAATTCACCTTGGGAACCTGGTTCCTCTGTGAATTTGTGCAGTACCTACTCTTGTACCTTCAGTGTCAAGCACGGCTCTCAAAAGGCTGTTTTTCATGATAAAGAATTATTGGATCTCTGACAGACAAAGTGTGTTTAATGTGGATACACTGAAATAAATTATGCAAGTTTATATCAACTACTACGAATCCTGTTCTTAATATTTAAATTTCCTAGTTTTAAAACTTTTAGTACAGTTTAAAATTGTATGTTTTATTTCATATTTCCCTAAAAGGGTTGATACAAGTAGAGGAGGTATTTGTTGAGTTGAGAATTGTCCTTATTTTTTTCTAAAAATTTATGGTCACCACTCACCGTTAGTATAACATACATAGATACGAGTATAATATGCATAGGTACTTAATATGACACATCTGTACTATAAATAATAAATATTTATCATGTAAAAAAAAGAAATCATACTTTTTGTATATATGATCCTACAACACGAAATTCTGAATTTGAAAAAATCTGGCATTTCAAATTAGTTGTACCAACGTCAATAGCAGCAACATAATCCATGATTTTGATAGCAGTGACAAAACGTTATACCTAAACATGATGCATTCATTAACATATTAATAAAAAGTAATTAGTTATATTATTTAAAATATTTAAAGAATAGGTGAGTGTAAGAAATTTGAATTTCCATTTTTTAGTAGTTAAAATAATAAAAATACTTATAAAATACAAGTTACAACTTAAAATTAAAAATTGAAATTATTATATGTAATATGTTACATATAATTATAACAAATTATAATTTATAATAGGTACCCGTACATAAAATAATCAATACAGGTAATTTTCATCATATATTGAATGAATTCACTTGATGGACTTAAAAAAATAAATGGAAGGTCGTTTGCAATTAGACACAATATGCATTATTAATTTGAATAATAAATAAATATATTTATCTTTTTATATTTGCATATTATGATTGGTACCTACAATTTTGGATTCTGAGCGGTGTGAGGGGTCTGTTGATTTTATAATGATTTTTATTTATTAATTGTTTTGTTTTCTATTCACAGTTTTATGACCAGAAAATTTGATCAATCTTTACATGTGTACCCAATTTTCCAGTCAAGATGTGATCAAGATCATACTTTGGAGAGGTCATTTTTTGACTTTTCAGCAACTTGATAATATATTAATAAGTTAATATTTATAAGTTATACCTAAACAAATAATTGCTATATTTTATACTATCCATTTTTTTCGTGTTTTCAACATACCGATTTTTTTTTGTTTTTTTTTTTGTATTAAGTGTACCTACGTGTTACCGTAAAAGCCTGATCTCTAGATAAAACTAGGTTTTACTTGTTAATGTTAGGATTTACGGTTTGTACTCGCTAAAAACTGAAATTCATAATTTTATTCGGGATTTTACTAAACATGTTGTGTATATTTTTGAGTTAATAAAAGTTGATTAATATACGACACATACAATTTAAGTGATTAGCTGTGTAAAAATTATAGATATATATTATTAAAACCAACTACTACTGACAGTTATTTAAATTCTTTATTATACAAAAATTAATTATTTGTATTTTTACAAAAACAAAAAATTATTTTAAAAACAGAATTATTACCTATTTATTTACACATAAAAATTAATAAAATTAGTAATTAGAAATAGTTATTTATTTGCACACGATGTACCATTATGGCACCTGCTGTTACATAGTACATTTGACTGGCGGCATTTGCATTTTTTAGTTGTACATTTTTCTGGCAATCGCATCTCAAAAATCCTAGTCCGCTAAATAGTGAAAGTTGAACAACAGCTTGGCGTATGCTTGTTGTTGTATTTGGAACACCCGATAATGAAATAATTTTTACTTCGCATAGAGTAAATTGATTTCTAGTGAATAATTGATTCAAAGTCCCAGCCTTAGATCCTAATCGATACAATCCTTCGTCAATAACTTCAAAAACTACGGCTAATGACCAATTAATGCACACATTATGATGTACACACAGGGGGTGTCTTCCTCCCAACTTTGGAAAGCAGTTTGTAAAATTAAGTTCAGTCGGTAAATAGTAGAAAAAGCCGATGGCCTTTTATTTTTTTGCTTATTCACGTTTTCAATGAAGTATTTTGGAATTTTGTCGGAAAACTATAAATTATTAGGATTTTAGTCGACAATGTGGGGAAAAAGTTTATTACCTTTTTTTGTTTTGATTATTTTATATGTTTTGAAGAGAAGTATATTACACTATTTTTTTCAAATTTTCACCCACTCCTCCCCAAAAAAAAATCTTTCTTCGGGACGGCCCTGTGTATACAACGTCTTTAGTAAAAGCTCGAATAAAATTATGAATTTCAATTATTACTGAGTACAAACAGTAAATCCTAGCCTTAATCCTTTCAGTTACTTAGTTTTTGTATTGTTACCCTCCAGGACTGCATAAAATTGATATTTTTCATTTCCAATTTTTATGTACTCGTAACATTTTCGAAATCATTCAAAGTCATTAATTGAAGATAGAAATTAAAAAAATTCATTATTGACCTAAATTATTCCCTAAATGGCACGATTATCGGTAAATGAAATGAAATAATATATCATATTGGAATATAATTGGTTTTAAATCTTTTTTTTCCATAAATAATAATAATTTAAAACTCGTGAAACGTAAAATTTGAGCACAATTATCATATGACCACCAATAATGAGATAACCTATTGAGAACCCCTGATAAAAGCAAAAATGAAAATATTGATTTACATTGTAGAACAAATCGTAATATATTATTTTTTTTTTCCAAAGAGTTTGAAATTTCATTATCTATCGATTGATACAGGTTTCATGTATATAGAACGAATAGATATAGTTTTAAATAACTTGGACGAGTATACTCGTCCATAGCACTCAAAGGGTTAACTAGTAAAACCTAGCGATTGGGCTTTTACGGTAACATATATACACCTACCATATGGCATATATATATAATGCACACTATTATATTATTATTACAGATTCGTGACAAATATAATATTTAGTTTTTTTTACCTTTGCGTGCCAAATATATAATTGGAAGGGTCTTATTAAAGTAATAGGTAGGTAATAAAATATACCTAGACAAACGGGTTATTTTTATTTCTTATTTTAGTGTAAAATACAGTATCTAGGTCCTAGGTATTGTTCCTAATATGGTTTTGATAAATTGATTTAATCTAACGATTTTTCAATTAAAAAGTACACTTTAACCTATTTTTATTTTTTGTGTTCCGATTCAAACATAAAAAAACTAAGTTAATAACCTATACCTTATTATACCTTATTACACACATTATTTAAAGAACCCTACAACGCAAAAAGCATATTTTTTTTACGTTATATTATTAGTCACAGCGTTTTAAAAATCATTAGTGACGTCATAAGATCATATACGAATCGTATACAAGTAGGTATACGACGGTGGTCTGAAAAGACATTTTAGCGCTTGTCTAAATTCAAATGATTGAATTCAACAAAATCATATTTGTGATTCTTATTTATATTTGGAATAACCTGTAGAATCGATAAGTAAACTGTAAATAAAAATGGTAATAGACACAATCAACGTTTAATAATTTAATTAATGGGTCAAAAGCTGATAAAATATCTGAAATTTATTACCACACACGTAAAATGTTACTTACTTTGCTTTTGACGGTTATTATGAACGCACCTTTAAAGTTAAAATACTTTTTTAATACAGCTAGAAAGATTTTCAGAAATTTTGAAAAGTCTGCAGAAATTACCGGTATCGATGTAGAACTTAAGTTTGGAGATATTCTGATGGTTCTGGCAAATGGATACGAAATAAATATAGAGGCATTTATGGAGTATTGTTAGTACAGCAAAATATTATATTATCTTATATCCATAATATTACATTCCCCCAAGTGTACACGAAATATTAGTACATGGAGCTGATTCAACACGCATTACTTTCAATTGGTAATTTCTCAAAATATTTATATTTCATTCATACATATTATTAATATTTTAGGTCAATTATCCGAGGAAGCTCGGGAATGTAGAAATAAGGGTTTTATGATATTTAAACAACATCATATAAGAAAAAAAATCTAGGATCAATAATAATGAAGATCTTTTACGTAGGTATATTGTGCGTCTCATCTGATCCGGTCATATCCGCAGTCTACATAAACGTACCAAAAAAAATTTACTTAAGCTCTCCAATGAAACTCAAAATCTGATAAATATTTATTTATACATTTAATAAATTAAAGGAACAGAAAGTATTTTTATTAATATAAATGCGTTAAAAAAAAATGTAAAAAAAATTGTGTACGACGATTCGTTTTTGAGTTACAGCTTAAAATCACTCGTGACGTCATAAGATCATACACGACGGCGGCGGCCTATGCTTTTTACACAGGGAATCATCGACGCGATTTAAGTTATTTATTTACATTGTTTGTTATATTCGATGAAAATGAAAAATGAATTCAATTTTCACAAATCCGTGTGTTTTGCTAAATCTTGGTGTAAGTATAGAGTATTCGTTGGTTTATTTATATTTTCTATAAAACTGTAATTTGGGATTATAATGATAGTAACTTTATTTAACTATATTATTGAAGCATATGGGTTTATTAAGGTTACATGGATAATTTGGTTAAAGTTTAGATTATTACGATACTTAAACTTCATGGAAGTTTACCTAAAATAATTCAATTTCTTAGAAACGTGAATTTTTTAAAGTATATTTTACGTTCGGAAAAACGGTGTATATTATGTGTACAGGATCCTTTAAATAGGTACTCATATAAAATTATTTTCATTGTAATATACGTTACTTTATAAAAATGTCAAAAAATGACGTATTATGCTTATTATCGTTCGTCGATCAATGAAATCGAAAATTAATTTTGGAAATCTTAATATTATCTACGAGTAAATTGATTATTTTTAGATACCTATTTGTTGTAATTGCAATGTAAGATGTTATTTATAATACTGTACTTAATACCATTGAATATATATTATATACCTATATAATAAATGCTAATACATATACAAGTAGGTACATACTATAATATAACACCGTATTAGCAGTAATAGAAATTTGGTGTTATTATATGTACATATTATATACATATTATGTATACATAAAAATGATTGTACGAATTGACCATACATGAATATTTTGAAAACTCGATAATAGAAGTTTACTAAATATTAATTTAGGAAAACATATCTGTTATTATTTAATATTTACCAATGACGTTACAGTGGTAAAATATGTTCTTACAAAACGGCATTAAAATTGTATTTTAAAGTTCAATCCGAATATTGTCAACTAAAAATTTTATAAAAGGTACCTACTCAAAAACAACCGAACCAATCAAAATAATTGTTCGTTTGTTTTGCGTAAACATGTTTTTTAAATAAATATCGTGATTACAAAATGAAAAAAAAAAATGGTACTGACACGGGATTATTTTTAGATTGTTTGATTTTCATTTTCCCTAAAACTTTTTATACAGAACTCCTTAAAATCTCCAGGCTTATGCTGTATTTTTAATATTTTATATTTAATATATCATTTTTAGACATTAAATTAATTTTTACACGATAAAACTTACACCAAAATTTAGCAAAACACACAGACTTTTGAAATTTATATTCATTTTTCATTTTCGTTGAATATAACAGAAAATACAAATGATTAGCTTAAGCTGCGTTAGTGATTCCTATGTAAAAGTATAGACTGCCGCCGCCGCGTTGTATGATCTTGACGTCACGCGACCTTTCTCGAGCTCTAGCTCCTCGACGAATGGGACGTAAACAAATTTTACTCACTACCATTAATTATATTAATTAATTATTATCTATCGATTGAGCCAATGTCATTTTTTGTGTTGTATGATGCTTTAATAAAATAACTTTTTAAATTTTTTTAAAAACATGCGTACCTAATATAGGTATTTGTAAATTATATTTACGTCATACTTAGAAATAGGAATATAAGATTAAGTTTTTAATATGAATTTTCTTTACTTACTATAATTGTTTATTTAAAATAAAATTGAAAAAATTATTATAAACAAAATTAGAACTTTTTAAAAACCCAACATTTTTAATAATTAAAAAAATAATGTTAAATTTGTATTTGTTATTTTTGAAAACATATTTTGGTGTACTAATAATAGTCATATCAAATAGAATGAAAGTTGATATTAATTTAAATAACTAAAATCACTTTTTAGACTACTATGTGACAGTGGTAGCCTATGCTTTTACACATTGACGCGGTTTATGTTATTCATTTATATTTTTTGTTATAGGTATTGCATGAAAATGAAAAATGAATACAATTTTCATAAGTTTGTGTGTTTTGCTAAATGTTGGTGTAAGTTTTATTGTATAAAAATAAATATAATACATAAAATATTAATGTTATAAGATTATAGAGCGACAACCGATGCTATTCATGCTACGATCATAATACCACAGATTTTATACCTAATCTGTGATAGTACGATGACGGCTTACCATGCATTCGTTCGTCGATCAATTAGTCAAAAATTAATTTTGGAAAACAAAATATTATCTCTTTCTCCCCTACCTACTACCTCTTGATAATAAAATCTCGTATTCATCAACTCAACTATTTTTCTCAAAACAATTAATTTTCTTTGGGTGCCTACTGCACAGTCCCGTTGGTATTTCGGGTGATGAAGTTGCTGATTATCCTGCTACTTCCACCAAAACATTTTTTAATTCATTATTCTCCTTTAAAAATTCCATATTCTAACTATTTCCTTCTCACCGGATCACCTTAAACAAGGCTTGGCTTTCTTTATGGTCTTCATTACCTCATAGCTTTGCTTCTTGGTATAGAACTATTTCTTCCGGTTCGTAATTTCCCTTAGTTTTATGATCTCGATCTCATGAGACATATTTTTATTATATTTTTTATTTATATTTTCTCGACTTCGCTTGGTCATAATCACGAATGAAATACTAATACTACTATATAGTGTCTTGGTTCGTGGCCATAATCTTCTTTCAATTCATTATTTTCGTCTATTTCTGAATTCATCCCCCTACTGCACTTTACATTTATACCTACGCTGTTGAATGTGACAACTTACTGTCAAATATTTTTTTAATGTCCTTCGCTCTTTCATTATCGTACAATTCTTCTTTTGTATTTTTGGCTTTACATTCCCTGACATTTCCTTCTTCACCAAGGGCGTTCCGAAAACATATTTTTTTTTGGTGGAGGGGGGGGGTGTTTTTATAATTTGCCCAGAATATTCCGACATACTCTTTCAAAAACGGTTAATAAGTAAAAAAAGGTCATCAACTAACGACGTCGATTTGATAAATGAGTAAGGAATGTGATATTTTGCCGATTGTTTCAATTTTTCCACCCAAATTTGCGAGATTTTCCGACTAACAAAAACCCCTTGTGGGGTAGACACCCCTCCCCTTATCCCGGTTCGGAACACCCCTGTTCTTAACTCTCGCTCCCTTCCGGTTATTTATCTTATAATTAATTTTATACTTGATGCCAGCTTCCAATTTAACTTCTATCATCACAATTTTCTGTTATTTTATTTTGTCATTTCTATTTTAATTTAATTTGTATTTATTATTATTTTTATTTCTAGTATTATTTCATAATTAATTGTTGAGCTCTAATATTTTTGCAAATAAAGACTATAGGTATATATAAATAAAAATAATATGGGGGTAGGGGGTATGTTTTAAATTCTCAACAGAAAAAAGTACACGACTTTTTATTTTGCCATGTTAAATAAACAGTTAAATTACCGACTTTGCCAATTTTAAAAACAAATAATAATTTAGTTGCCGCTTATCAGTTAATTTATCAAGTATTTTTTTTGTAGCGGGGATTGTCACGCTTCACCGGTTCGTCCTTGGATAAGGAGGGTAATAATGGATATTTACATCTCCTTAGACCCTTAGCAATCTTTAAATTGAATAATTTTTCAGGTAAGCGTACCTATATTACCTTCTTTTTTACTTATTTATAAAAATGACTCTTGTATCCTATAAACATTTTTGCGGTCACCTATATGGTAGCTTAGCCCTTTCTAATAACTAACAAAATTTGTTTAATATTTATTATTTTTTATTTAATATGATATACTATTTCAAAACCACGGTCTTTATTTTAAATATATAGATGATTTATCCTTATTGCATAAATTATTAATTATAGGTATTATATAAGTTTACTAAAATCAATTATAGTATTTATTTAATTAATGATTAAACCTCGGTAGTAACCAAAGCCGTATTTGAGGGAAAAATCAAAAACTATTGATTGTGATTTGTAAACATGCAATGTGTGCTTGAATTTAGACTGCACGCAAACGTCAGCATACTCCGGTTAACCATGTTTATATTATTATACTGAAAGCGGATTACCTACGGAAACTTCTATTTATATTAGTCAAGGGTCTTTTATTTTTATTTCATTTTATTTTTAAGAGTACCAAAATCGTAATATTAATTTAAAACAATTTCATAGGAAAATAATTATTTTTACCTCTAGAGGACACCGTACCATTTATTCACGCATATCCACCGACCACCAGTAAACTAAATTACATGTTTGAACGTTTCGTGAAATAAATACAGTAGGTAACAACAACATTGGTTGTTATCGGTATTTATTTATGAAATTATAACCGTCTACTTAACGTCAAAATATAATACAAATCGTATTAAAAACAATAATGGAAATATATATTAAATTATAATACATTTTTAATAAAACTATATTTTTATGCTACTGTTTATACTTTATTTTAATCTTAAGAGGACGCCACACACCCGATTTTTAAGGGGTTGTGTATATGCAATTTTTATCAAGTTTTAAGAAAAATGAAAATGAAACAAATTAAAAATATTTAAATTTATTTTAATAGTAATTTAAAAATAGACCTGTGTGCTGTGTCAGTACCATTTTTAATTGTCGTGTAATCACCATATTTAATAAAAAACATGTTTACTCATTTTTCATTTTTATCAACTTGAGAATATTGTAGAAAGATGAACAAAAAATTAAAATTTAAAAAAAAAACGATATTTTAACAACTCATAAACCGCGAAAAATGCATATATCAAAAATCGGCTTCATCAGTGGCTAGATAATGTTATTAGTTATAATTTCTATTTTTGTTTCGTATTTCTAACATGTTTGTAAGTTGATAAAAATTAAAAATGCTAATGCAAGTATTTCATTGAAAAGTTAGGTGTGGCGTCCTCTTAAGGATTTACAATTTGATTTTAAAAGTGATACTTGAAAAAGGAGTGGAAGCACTTTGCTCGTTGGATAGTATACTCATCGTGGATGTATTGAAATTAAAAACAATGATAAATAATTTCTTTCAATAAAACGATTCTGAGCAAAACTCAATGTAAAATACCAACTGCGTATATCTATAGCATACAATATCTACTGTTATTTATACAATTTTCGGTACATATTTAATCCCTTGTGGCTTGTATGAATAAAATGACTAAACTATTAAAAACTAACCTAACTAAACTAACGCCTGATTCGTGGTTATATACTAACGATCCATAAAAAATGTTCAACTAGGCTTGTTAATTCAACAAACAAGTAAAACAACAATATGTTTATTATGTCCATAAAGTAATACAGAAAACTTGTACAGACTGTTGCACAAATGTTCTATTAAAAAAAAAAAAAATTATTAGAACATATTATGTAATGATTTCTTCTTTCTATCTATATGGATAAATTGGATATATCACAAAAGATTATAAAACGTTTTATTACTCCATAGTCAGCAGCTATTATTAGACATAAGAAAACCAATGAAAGTGTTATGAATACGAATAGCCAACAAAACTCCTGAAATTATATTTCGTTGTACAAAATTCGGGCCAATAATCTACGAAACTCCACTATTGTAGCACATTTGTTGAATCGAACCAGAAAACTAGGAAAATGTTTGCTGAACCGACAGACAATCCCAATACTTTAAATATATAATATATTTCTTTAAAATTTCGGAAAAAATACGACGCTGCAGTGTGAATGATCTTGTCCATAAATTTTGTAATTTACAAAGGTGTAATTTATCTGAGGCGACTGTCTGCGGGTTGATTTTAAGGGGATATGTATAGGCAATTTTCGAATAATACGAAAAAATCGTAGCGTGTGCCGTGTGGAAATGAACATTAGTGTGTAAAACCGAGTAATATAGAGGCTATATCGACTGTGCAAGTCATTTGAAGCTCAACACGGATAGGTTGGCATTACACATTGCTTCTCCGTTAGATCACATTTTGCGTATACATTCTATAGATTGATAATTTTACTGCACTGGATAAGATAACCGCCGTTACGAAGTCTCTCGACTATTCTGTTATAACCAATTTCAAACTATTTATTCGTTTGATTTTTGTTTCTGTTAATTTTTATTTACTCAAAATGCCAAGTTGTGGTTTAGTGTCTTGTAGAACCAGAAATAATATTTCAAAATATTTAAATATTCATTTTTATATGTATATAAGACGTACCTATCGTTTAAACAATAATATCATATAGGTATTACAATTGCATTTTATTTCTAGATTTTTTTTTTAAATTATTATTTTTTATTATTGTTCAGCACCATGATATATAGATACTATTTAAATTATTTTTACAAAAAGTACCCAAGTCGACTCCAATTAGTCAAGAAAAAGAGAGAGTGAGCGAAAAAGAAGAAGAACCTATAGGTACCTAAGGTTAAAAATTATAAATTGCAAAACATAGTGAAATCACTTTTCTTCGTATTGAATATTTTAAGTTTTTTTACTATAAATATTGGTATATTTTATTACTTGACACCAAATTTAGGTAGGTATCCACTAGAGCCCTGCACGGGCCTAATGTTTTAAGCCCAAGCCCGCCCAAAATTAAGCCCACCCGACCCAGTCCGAGTAAGTGAAATATTTGGCTCGGTTAGTTTAATATACAATCGTTAATGTAGTATAATTAGTTAATAAAATAGGATTGCTCATATTTTATTACCTAGATAGTAATAAGTATAATTTATTATTAATTAATGATGCAAAATTCAATAAGTATCATCTAATATAAGAAAATGGCTATATGCGATCTAATAAATGAAAATATATATTATAATAAAAAAAATGGTGAAAAAATATCAAAAATATTCAAACAAAAACTCGCACTATGGCGGAAAATTGCAAAATTTTTTCTTCTAAACAGTGAATTTCACGATGATTCAACAAAAGTTACATTAGATGACATTAAATTCCTTTTTGAAGATCACTTGGAAAAATTACAGCTTGAACTCGACCGGTACGAAACGTAGAACTCGTGGAATTCAGTTGGGTGAGAAATCCATTTGAAGTTTCTGTCTATGAAGTTTGTGAGGTTATTCGTGGTTTTCAAGAAGAACTTCTCGATATTTCATCTAACCAAGTTTAAAAAGAAAATTTTTCATAAAAGTACCTAACTCAATTTTTGGCACAGCTCAAAGATAAACCTATTTTGTCAAAAGAAGCTGAAAATGCTTTACTATCATACCCAACAACGTACTTATGTAAAACTGGGTTTTCTGCCTTGGCTGTCATTAAGCAAAATACAGAAATCGCCTTGATCCTCAACACGATATACACTGTGCACTTTTAATTAATATTCATCACAATATTGAAGAATTTGTGGAAAGTGTTCAGCATCAAGGAAGTCATTAAGTATAGATATCATTCTCATTAAATTTTAGAAGTATACTCATTTTTATAATATTGACACAAGTCTGTTATAACTAGCAAGTTAATAAATGAAAATTATGATTATTATTATTTTTTTTTTTTTAAGGGTCATAAATAGTTTAATTTAAAATATTAGGTTCACTCTTATAAAAATTTGGGAACCACTGGTGTAAATCATAGAGTAGCCATCATAGATATTTTATATTCTGTACGTATTTATCTGTGATGGACATATCAAAAACAAACTTGTATCAACTTTAAATGGTTAAAAAATTATCTAAAAATTATATACGGGTGTAAATTTTTGTAGCTCTCTAAATATAAATACATATATTTTATATAAATATAAATCATTATCAGAGTTTAAAGTTATATAGAAAATATATTAAATATTTAGATCTAGTATTTAATTTTAGTTATTTTACAAAAAAATATGTTATCTTTTGTTTTTCTTAATTTTGTATATATCTATAGTACCTATTAAAGACCTGCAAGGGTCTGGCGACTGGCCGGTCCGGTACAGCCCGGCCTGTACTGAAATTGGACTAGGCCGAGCTTTGGAAAAAAAGAAAGGGGGCCGGACCGGGTTTTTTTAAAGTCTTAGAATTTTGTTTGGATTGGGCCTGGGCTTTTTTTTGTAAAATTTTTCGGGTTGGACTGAGCTGGACTTTGAAAAAATAACTAAGGGCCGAACCGGGCTTTATACATTTTTGCCATTTTTTTGGGCCGGGCCTTGGCTTTTTTTGCACAACTTTTCGAGCCAGGCCGGATTTTGAAAAAATAAGTTAGGGCCGAACTGAGCTGTATAAGGGCTGGGCCTGAACTTTTTTTTAAATAATAGTAGGTAATGTATTTACTATTATATTTTTGTTAAGTAGGTATAAGCTATAAATCAAACTTAATCCCTTAAAAACAAAGGGTATAATGTCATCTTGAATTTCTTTCGGGTCGGGTAAAGAGCAGCTTTTTTAATATATTTTATTTTGAACTGGATCGGACAAATGCTTTTTATACAAATGTTTTTAGACCGGGCTTTATACCCGCTTAGCTTTTTGTTCGGGCTTTTTTTATAACGTCTTTTGGACCGGGCCGGGCTTAAGAAAAAAAAATTTTTGAACCAGGCTTGGCCGAAAATTGTTGGCACTTGCAGGTCTATCGTACCTACATTATCTTTAATTTTTATTACTACGCTACTACTTATTATTATATAACATTATTAAATTTAATTAAAATTAATAATGTCCAGTACAAGCTTAGCTATAATAGGGTGCTGTTGCAATAAACATTATTATAATTTCATAAAACAAATTTAAGGAATAAATCAGAAAAAAAAATTAAAAAGTTGATTATAAGTGAAGTTGTTAACAAATTTAAATCAGTTTCCAAAATCTATATAGGGAAATTCAACTAATCGCTACAATTGTCAAAAAATACATCATTTTAGTGTGCAAAGCTCACCCACCGAGGGTCACTATAGAGAACGCTACATCCCTATTTGCTTCTCTGTTGAACCATCAACTGATAATTCCTAAGGAAATTTACGTTCACTAAATTTAATGTATAGAAGAGTTTATTACCTATGTCTTTTTCTGAAATTTTAATTGTAAAAAGAAATATACCTATCTATATATTTTAGTTAGACAGAGATAGAAAATGCGAATGTAACGTACAATCAATCCTGTATTAAATTTTCAAACTATAAAACCTAAAAAAAAAAAAAAAAACCAAAATCTATTATTACAATACAATAATAATTGAATAGCTCAAAATCCGAAAAACATATTTTAAAAATTGTACTACGGTAATAATATGGTACTATTACAAACTCAAAGCCGTCCGTCCATCAGCTCTTCTGACAATTCAATAATATCGTATGCCTTTTAAGCTGATTGTGCACACTACGCGATTCGATAGCGCTCGTCCGAAATTTGAAAACGTAATCAATTAAACATGCACCTTCATAATATGGGTTTATTTATAAGAGTTTATACTCGTAATCCTTATACATCACATATATACATAATACATATTATGTAACGTGCCTTACACATTAAACACGTGTTAGCGAGTGTGTCCGCGTTTTAAAACCGTATATAATTATATTATAATAAATCGGACGGACTGGTATTTTACCCGATGGACGATGGCAAGAATAAAGTGGTGGTTTTTTATATTTATAAACGTGTGGTTTTGTTATTTTACATGGTATCGCATGGTATCGAAGTTATAGACTACACGATGAGGTAGTGGCTATATTCGGTAAACCGCGAGAACGTTACTTCGACGAATATAATGTAATATATGTTATCCACTCCTTATCGGAGTATACGGACACCGAAACCGGGTGTATACGATTACGAGCTTCAAAGTCCTATGTTCTCGTGAATCACGTTTCGCGGTTAATGGTTAATGGGTAATGGACCCCTTACACTGTAGATTTTCTATCGCCATCTAAATCCCTGTAGTCTACAACCTCCCTGTAGCCAAATTTATCACCCGTCATTAGATCCTCTAATGTCAATTAAATCCGTTGTGTCAACTACTAATATTAGATCACATGATAATTAGATCCTAGTACTGTTTATGCGTCACTATTATAGTAGGCACAATGAAAAGCAGCCGCTGGCAAATGTTTTAGCAACTATTTTTTTTCTTGATAAGCCACCTGGCCGGCTACGATTTTGTACACGTCTCATTATTTCTTTTTTATGTTCGTTGTGGGTACAAATGGAACCTCTTGGCTATTGTAGTTTTATTTTAGGGGGGGGTGGGGTGTTGTAGAACGTTATCACAATTTTGGCATGTATCACTAAAACTATTTTACGTTACCCGGATGAAAATAAATCGACCAGGGCGTTCGCATCAGTGGCCACTTTTCATTCTCCCGACTATAGATAATGTGAATAAATTGATACATATACCACAGAATATTCTGTGGTATAACATTGATATTATATGATAACGAAATATGAAATCTTTTGTTGGTACATGCCGTCTGGTATAAGTTGTTATTATAATTATATACAAGTATATAACTATACAAATATATATATATGTGTGTGTAGCATATTGTACATATTTTAATCATACACAAAGTGGGAGGGTAATTTATAATTTAGAGGGATTAAGACTCATTAGAAATTTCAACTTATAAATTATAAAAATACTTTACCAAATTATAATATATAATATGTGATTGGGTATCTGATTATAATATTATATTGATAAGATAACGATAAAAAAAAAATACCAGGTCTTGACAATTAGTTCTCTATTGTTATTTAGATCTATCGACATCTAAATCTCGATGGGTGTCACCTAGTTCCCTTCATTATTTTAATTTCTCGACAATTAGATCTCCTTGAATGTTTTTTATCTTGAGGATTTAGTTGACGGGGATCTGGTGATACGACGTTTCGGCGATATCGAACGCATGTTTATCTAGGTAAACATTACCCAGCAATTTGTCCATAAAGAATTGTATATTTTGCGATTTATCCAAAACATTTATAACCGTACGGCACAGAACAAACGTATCCGATTTTACTATGTCGTGCGTGTTTCAGACAAAGAAAAACTTAACTAATCGTTAAGAAAAAAAACTATTAACTTTAAACTTTTTTACTATTAATTTAACTGATTTAAAAAAAAATCATTAACTTGCCCAGCGTTGAATTAAAATCTAGTATGAAAAAATATCCGCGGAAAAACTATCTGCTCGAAAATAAGGTAGGAAAAAATATCTGCCTATGTAGGAAAATATATCATCCGGTCAATTATTTTTTTGGTCTAACGTATTTGTAGGTTTTATAATACAGATATAATCTTTTGATTTTTGCAAATTTTTTTTGTTAAAAATGAGTTATTTAAATTTGTTTTTGTATAATTGTTTTTAAAACGTTAAATACCTAGGTACCTTTAAATACCTACCGGGTCAAACCCGATGACCCCCCCCCCCCCATAAATACGCCACTGGCCTGGGCCAGTTTCACCAAATCCTTGGCACGGCTCAAACTAAAATATAGTATAGATATTCGCCATTCGGTGTAAACTCTAAAAAATACAATACTGCATCCAAAATCGATTACGCACGTCTGTTTCTTTCGTCATTTTTTTATCAAAGTAATGCATTTCGTTGAACATTTTTAAAGCTATTAAAAAAATGTGACTTCCGATTTTCTAGTTTTTTTTAATATACTCGTAGTTAGAATAACTTGCGTTTAACTTTGTATTAAATTTTCTGGTCTTCAAACCTAAAATTAAACTTTAAATAATTTGAAACTCACAAAATTTATCATTTTTTTTTTTTATAAACATTTTCGGTGAACATTTTTAAGTTTATCAAGGATAAATTATTTATCAAATTAGGTACGAAGAAGTAAATCGAATAGATTTTTACAAAAACGTATTTTAGTTATTTTTTTCTTACACGTTAAAAACCATTGGAAATATATAAAAAATAATGTGTGCGTTCGAATATTTGTAGTTAAGAGTAGAGTAGTGATCTTATGGACATATAATATTATAAGTCTATGAGTGATCGAGATCACTCCGAAAAACTTGAACGATGGTTAATCTGATGAGAATTATCATCAATAGAGTAACGAATAACCTACCAATTTCATTCCGGTAACATGACGTTTTCGAACGGTGGTCGTAGAGTTAACTCTGATCTCTCTAACGACACGCAGTTGACCATAGTTAACTCGAGTTGAGTTTTCGAACGCACCCTAGTATGAATTCATCCTTTTCGTAACAAGTTGACATGAAATGAAAATCATTTTTTTACATTTTGTGAAGTAAGAAAAAAATTTACTAAATATAAATGTTTTTATGAAGGGGTTACTTAAATTCGACATCGTGTAATTTTTCACAAAGTGGCTGTGAGTCTAATAGTGTAACGTATATTTTTTCTACAACAAAAAAAAAAAAAATCAATATCTTATTACCGATTTTCAAGATTTTAAAACATTTAGAATTTATAATGTAGGTACTACTTTATATACCTGTATATTTAAACGTACTTTTATTAATTAAATATCTTAAAAACTGTAATTGCTATAAATAGCTCCAAATTAGTAGAATTTATTTTTAAAATGTCATCACGTTAATTATGAGTACTAAAATATATTTTCAGTGAAAATTTCAAATATTAACGATCATTATTTTCGTAATTATAAAGAAATTATAGTACTAACTACATTAAATCTTATATTGGAAATGGGTGAGAATCGAACATATTTTGGAGTTTATCTTACAGTAAAAATGATTAAACTATAAAGACAAAATACAAACAAAAAATAATAATAAAATAATTGTAAAACATAACCGTTGTATTGTTTAATTTTCGTTTTACAAATAACATACAATATACCTACAAATAAGTGGACGGCCACATTGTAAAAAAATTACAAGATGTCAAATATAAAAGACCATTTCATGAAAAAGTGTCAATTCAGTGTAATTTTTATTGTTATATATTACTCTTACTTAATGTAAAAACGATTTCTATTTCATGAAGGTCACGGGTCAACTTTTGAAAAAGTACGATTTAACTACTATTACCTACCATTAAAAAAAAAAATACAAGTTGAAAATTATATAGATAAAAGATATAACAACAATATTAAAGGAAGATGTTCAATAACCAAACCAACGCTGTACCGAAGTAACTATTTATGAGGGAGGGGGGGGTGTACTTCGAAAATACATCTTTGAAACGTAAATAAGCAAAAAAAAAAACTTTTTTGGTTGCCGACTAAATACGAATAATTTCTCAAAATGCTTCCGTCTATCAAACAGTAAATAAGCATAAATAAAAAAAAGATCAACTTTCTGTTTTCAGACTGGTGTTTTGTTTGAGGGGTGACTTGTCCCCTCAAGAACCCTGTCGGGATGGCCCTGAATCAAACAGTTTCAATTTTCAACTTTAGGAAACATAAAAATAATAGTTTTTACACTTAAATGTTAAGAAAATTGTCAAAATGAAGTATACCAATCGTCTATAAAAATCAAGAAAAAAACTGTTCTATTTAATTTTGATTATAGGTCAATACGATCTAATATTAGATTAGAGCCTACTGTTTTGGTTTACAAAGACGGAACGGAATTTCGTTATAATGTTAAGCATGTCAGAGACAAAATAATAATATTGGCGCAGTGTATTCTTGAAATAACTAGTTTGCAGGGATTATACCTGTATACGTAATTTGGTCTTGAATTTATTTATTAATTTTCTTTTTATCTGGAAATTATTTTTTGGATAGGTATTGTAACCTTCAACATTAAGTATATATCAAGGTTTAAGATACATTTTTATGAATGTTATTACTTTTTTAAGGCTATGGTCGAGTTGGTCAGTATTCAGTCTAACCAGTGGTTAAATTGATGATTGAATGAAAAAAATAAAAATAAATAATAAGAACGAACTCTGAGCTTGGTTAAAATATTAGCGTTTCGAGATATATTAAAGAAAAGTAAGTTGTGGAGGGGACAGACTTCGTCCCCACCCCCTATATACAAAGTTTCTCAACGAGAGGAGATTTTCAAAAACATTTTTAGATTATTATAATATGAATAAAATATAAAATATATTTTTTACATTAATTTTCGAGAAAGCACAGTTAAGACATTCCTTTTTCAAAATATTTAAACATTTTCCTTTTAAATGAATTATCGAAGGATCTGTAGATGTAGACGAAATACAGTTTTTATATAATTTTTCAACAATATTTTTTATAAATTACTGATAAGTGGGTCAAAAAGGTTTGAAAATTGTATCTTGTCGATTTATTAGTGCTACTGTAAATAATTAGTGTAAATTTCAAGTCTCTGACATTAATACTTTCTGATTTATAACTATTTTTGGTATAGATTTCATGTTCACTTAAGACAACTATCTAAAGGGAAAATTCTATCGGAAAGTGTCTACTACCATTTAATTCCTTTTACCTCAAGGGCGGATACAGGAGGGGGCAATGGGAGCAATTGACAGCATCTGTCTATTGACAACTGAGAATAGTAATTAGTAATGCTTCTTTATCATAATATAATAGGTATGTATGGTACGAGTTTTTAAATCGAGATGATTAATACATTAGTCATGTTTTTAAATAATTATATAAAATCGTACTCGATATACACTGGATGTACATTGAATCAATAGGTATATGATTTATCAAATGCTCATAAAAACAGATTAAAATAAAATATTATGATATAATTTAGATAATGGATATACCACGTATTATATTATACATCTATATCACGTTGAATCTTGAAAATTGAAATGTAGATATATGTTATATGTATAGGTACACCAATTTTAGCGGTATTAAAATACGTTCAGGTTTTATAACTATAACTTCTCTCTCAGTAATCGCAAAGTCAACATTTATACAAAATATGAAGGATGAAACTATTTAATATGCTGTAGCATGGAGTTTAATTAGTTAAAATTTATTTATTTTTTTTTAATTTTAAAATTTCACAATTTTCAATCACGGATTTCAGGCTTTCAAAAAACTCAAAGATGCGATATAGTAAATATTCTCATCTTTCATATGTTGCATAAATTTTAACTCTGCGATTATACGGAGAAAAGTTGTAGTTATAGGTACAAGCGTGAATGTTATTTTTTAACAAATATCGTGATAACACAATAAAAATGGTACTGACACATGACTATTTTTAAATTACTTTTAAAATATAATCAAATATTTTTAAATTGTTGGATTTTCATTTTTCTTATAATTTCATAAAAATTGCCTATACAAAACCCTTAAAATCGGTTGTATAGCCACAGAACAGTAAAGTAGGTAAAACGTCCTATAAAATTGACGGAAGTCGTATTGCGATTGAAATTATTTGCAGGGGAAAACGGAATACCATGAAAATTCAAGTTCCATGTGTATAAATAACAAATAGCAGGTGGTAGTAGATTCACCGAATAGAATATAATATACCATGTTTATGCAGGTATGGATTTAACTTGAATTTAGACTATTCTTGGAATAATTCGAAAATTCCGTGTACGCTCAAACGACTCGACAAATAATGTCCGATAACAAAAGTGGAAATTACTAAAAAAAATAAAATATTTTTTGACTTTAAACAGTTGTTGGGGGGATGGGGAGGGAGGGGAAAATTGGTCACAGATTTTTATATTGAGAGAACACACGTACTGTATAGAATATACTGCAACCGACCCGATGATTGTGTCGTCGCTCGGAGGAGATAATATTTGTCTTCATACAGCCGCGGCTGCCGTCATCGCCGAAAGCGGCTCGCAAAACTACGTGCGATGTGTGGTGTAAACGCCGTTGCGATTTTCACAACACGTCGAACATGAAAACGATTTGCGATCGATGGTATGATGTTCGAGACTTGGCGACGACCGGAGGAGAAAATAACATCGTCGCGTGATGCGTTTGACTTGTGGAAAAGCAGTAAACTCTCGAATATCTTGCCCAAGACGATACTTTACATAATATTTGGGTTTTCGCGAGAAAAAAAAACAATTATTATTAGATAAGCTGCTTTGATGCTATCACGGATTTATAATCGCGCGTTATCATCGGATGTTGCGAATATGCAGTGCGTACATTGGTCGGAGCGAACATGTCCGTCGTCCATTATCATACATCCTCGCACACGCGCGCGCCCGGCAGCCTGGAGCCCTGTACAATCTAATATAATATATACATTATTGTATTATGCACTTTTTTTTCCAATGTTTTCTATATTTCTGCATTGGCATTTTTGAATACCGTAAATCTCGCGCGTTACGAACTTGCGACACACACTTTACACCAAAACTGCAGACGTTGACTTTCTGATACGCATTTCCCCGTGCCAACTGTAGTTTCGTATCCGCGGACACGTCCTCCAGCAGCCCTTAGACGACCACACGGTAAGTACGTATATAATATGGTCACGACGACGTACTGTGTCATAGGAGACTCCGATGACCTGATGGGTGTTAAAACCGTCCGTGTTTGTGTTTATAGAGACCAGCAGGCGATGAACAAAGACACGAACAGACGAATATTGGCGATACAGGCAAAAAAGAAACGACGCAAATTGCCAAAGAAACCGCACGAAGACCGCAAGAATGTGTTGCCCACTGCACCCAATAAAACGCCAGACAAGGGCAAAGGCCACGCGAATCAGAGGGACAGCGATTCTTCGTCAAACGAATCCGATGAAGGTACAGATGAGATGTATGCATCCGATGAGGAAGAACAAGAAGAGTCTAGTGATTATTGTAAAGGTGGCTATCATCCCGTCCAAATAGGAGATGTATTCCTAAATAGGTGAGGTATTTATTTTTCTACGCTATCATTATATCCTTTATAGGTACCTAGAAAACAATAAAACTCATAAATCAAAATAATGTTGCTGTTAATGCCAAACTCTTACATGTCAGAATCAAATGTTGATGCCTAGTTAAAAATAAACAGATACAAGCAGTTATAGTTATTAAACATTTTTTTTTATTATTCTAAGTAATAGGGTTCTAATTTTGGTAAAAATAATTTATATATAATATATAATATAATAGAACATGTAATTATAGGTCTTTAAATATCTCAACAAAATAAAATAATAAACAAATGTGTTTTTTGTTTATATTAATCGTTATTAATATACTGGGTGTAATATGAGGTTTAATAATACTTTATTATATAATGTACTTCATGTTTTATACTTACCTAATAGATACCTACTTTTTTTTCTAATTTTCTAATATTAGAAAAATTTAAATAAATACTTTACACAGTTAGGTAGTAACAATGCAAGATAAAACTATGAACTGGTAGATGATAAATATTTTAGGAACAAGTCAAATTTAGTTACAAATTGATTTTTTTTTTTAATTGATACCTATTTTTATATTATATTTTTATCCTGATTCCAAATATGTAAAAATAAATTGTGGAAATAAATAGTTAAAAAGTTATAGCAATTTTAAATAATTTAGTATTATCTTAGGGACCTCTCAACTGAGACCTCCTGGGAAAGGAAAATAGCTCACCTGAGGGGGAATTTTTGTAAAATCTTAATATCAAAATATCTATCCCCAATTACTCGGGTAAAATTGAACCGGGAATTATTGCATATTTATTTTAAAAAATCGTAATATACTAAAATGTAATTTAAGATAATACTAAATTATTTAAAATCGCTATAACTTTTTAACCATTTGTTTACTCAATTTTATTTTTACACATTTGGAATCGGAGTAAAAAATACTATAGATTTAAAAAAATAAAAAATTTTAATTCTTGACTGGGGTGAAAACTTGACTTTTAAGTCGTATTTTCTGACACATTATTTTAGAATTGTGCCTACTCAGTCATAATAAAATTAAAAATTATTTTAAATGATTTCTAAAAATGTCTTTCTATTTTAAAATATTGAATAATAATTTTTATTTTTATTTACATAATATGCCAAAATTCAAATATACATACAAATACTACAATAATAATTGATAGAAATAATATTAGTATTTTGATAAAATATTCATATTGGTATTTAAGTAAAAAAGATATAAGATTAGTATTTTGGAATATATTTATATTTTATTACCTTCCCTAGTAGTCTAGTAAGTATGTGAAAATTTAAAATATTCATGATGTTACTGTCACAACACCAATAAATTATAAAATTATAATGAGTGATTTTATTATTATTATTATTACTTTTACCAATTTATTAAATTTTTACAGATATCATGTGTTAAGAAAACTTGGATGGGGTCATTTTTCAACTGTTTGGCTGTGTTGGGATTTTACAGACAAGCGTTATGTTGCACTTAAAGTGGTTAAAAGTGCATCTCATTTCACTGAAACGGCTTTGGACGAAATAAAATTATTAAAAAGTGTTCGTGATTCTGATACTAGTGATAAAAAGCGAGAACGAGTAGTCATGTTATTGAATGATTTTAAAATTAGTGGTATTAATGGTAATCATATATGCATGGTATTTGAGGTACTTGGTCATAATTTGTTAAAGTTGATTATTAAAAGTGATTACTCGGGCATCCCAATACAAAATGTTAAGAGTATTATACGACAAGTGCTTGAAGGCTTAGATTATTTACATACAAAATGTAAAATAATACATACCGATATTAAACCAGAAAATGTACTATTATGTGTCGATGAAAAATATATAAAAAATTTGGCAAAAGAAGCAGCTGAAATTCATCAGACTGGACAAAAATTACCTGTATCATTTAGCAGCACTGCACCAAAAAGTAATCTCAATAAACCCAATCTAACTAAAAATCAGAAGAAAAAAATGAAAAAAAAGGTAAAACGACAATCTGAACTTCTGAAAGTTCATATGCAACAATTGGAAGAACTTGAGTCAAAACAAAATAATGAATGTGTTGGTGAAAATAATAAAGGTATATAATCTTTAGATTTGAATATTTGTATATCACATTTATATGCAATCATTAATGCAAGTTAACTTAATTCCTATTAAAGTGCAAATGTACATGCATCTAAAATATCAAGATTAAATGGCAATTAAAAGTTAATACTAATGTTGTTTATCACTATGATAGGGATTTATGGGTCAAGGTCTTAAACCCAGATGGTCCGATATTAGAGTGTTTATATGCATTATTCAATCCCAGAGCAAGTGTTCAAATGACGTATACTTGTTTTTTAAGGGATTTTGTATAAGCAAATTTTTATATTTGATTAATAATATCAATTTATATTAGTATATTTAATTTTTGTATTTTATTTCATCTTTGACCGTTAATCTGGCACATTTACTATTATTACATTTATTATTATTACATTTACTATTATTACATTTACTATTATTATTACATAATTTATTAGACAAAGATGAAAATACTAGTAAAAATCTCTTTTTTTAAATTTTTTTTCAACAACTTTCTAACTAACTTTTTTTGGCAAACTATAATATTTCCAATGGGTAATGACATCTACTTCCAGTTATTATCATTATAACATGTATTTTATTTTATTTTCAATATTTTACAGGCGAAAAGCTTAGATCTACATAATAGTACATTAATATATGCATCATACAATATTAATATATCTTATAAAGTTTAACATTGAAAAAATTAAATTTATGATAACATAATAGAAGAAAACAGAAACGAAAAGATTTAAAAGTGGTTGAAATAATAGTATAAAAAACAAACGATGGGTCCTCCATTGGCGCGATGTATAAGATGAATTAGGGGTGAGTTTAGGATGAAATTAGAGTATGAATATGGAACACAAAAAGGAGCAACATTTCTAGTACGGCGGGTCAGAACTCTTAAAATTAATACCAGCTAATAAGGAAGGAGAGTCTATAGAGCCAAAAATAATATATAATATATATTATAATATAATAATTGGGTTTATATTAAAAAAATAAAATGATTATTTGTATTTAAATTTTATATTATGAAATTATAATTACGAATATATCTTTTTAGTAATTGTATTTTTGTCGATTATATTTGGATACATCAGTCATTTTTAAAAAAATATAATATAATTTTAAAAAATGATCTTTATTAAATGGATATTATTTTGTTTATTATAGATAATGAGAAATGTACAGAATTAATACCAGCAGATATCAAGTCTACAGATTTAATTCCAATAGATACAAATACTAGTGAATCTATATCAAATGGTTATAATAGTGATAGTACTAATCCAAATGTGGTAAATTCTCCTTTATATGAATCTAATCCAGATAATGATCATAATTCAGATGATCCTAGTACAATACATGAGAATGGAACTGGTGAATCGAGTAAAAATAATAAGCCATTATCTAAAAAGCGATCATTTCGAAGTAAATCTCGTGATGATCCCTCGGAAGATCCAGCATTTAATATATGTGATATTAATGTAAAAGTAGCTGACCTTGGCAATGCATGTTGGATAGATCGCCATTTTACAGAAGACATTCAAACTAGACAATATCGTTCACTAGAAGTGTTAATTGGAGCCGGTTATGGTACATCGTCTGATATATGGAGTGTTGCATGCATGGCATTCGAATTGGCCACTGGTGATTACTTGTTTGAACCTCATTCAGGTGAGGCTTATTCCAGAGATGAAGATCATATTGCTCATATAATAGAGTTGTTGGGTAAAATTCCAAAAAAAGTTATTGATGAAGGAAAGCAATCACCACAATTTTTCAATAAACGCGCAGAATTGAGGAACATAAGTAGTTTGAAACCTTGGTTTTTGTATGACGTACTAAGAGAAAAGTATAAATGGTCTGAATCTGAAGCTAAAGCATTCACTGGTTTTCTACTCCCGATGTTAGAGTTTGATCAAAATGCTAGAGCTACAGCTGCTCAATGTTTGCAGCATGAATGGTTAAAATCTTGATGATACTTTTGCCGATAACATGTGTACTTGGTAATATTTGAGATATATTTTTATTCTGTAGCAGAACATTTTGTTTGTATTTTCTAATAAAGTCACTACAAAGTATGAATTCTTTATTATGTAAATAAGTATTAATTATATATTTTTTAGGATAATAATGCATATAATATTAAAATAGTCATTTCAAACATGATTTATGCTAGATGTTTTTAGCTATGTTTGTATGTTTGAGTGGTTTATTTGTAGTCAAAAACTGTTTTTATATAGTATGTTTTTAAGCAAAAAAATAATTCCAATAATTTATTAAACCGTCATTAATTGATGTTTTTAACTGCAATTTATGTTTATTTTTATTATTTTCCCTTATTCATTAAAATGTTGCTTTAAATGAATTAGTCAATGATATTAGGTTAAACATGGTATTTAAAATGTATTTGTAATAACAAAACGTTTGTCACTCATTGCATCATATTATTTTTTTACAATGAATAATTTTGTTTTTTTTTATTCCAAAATTAATTTGTTTTTACCTTGGAACTCAATGGATTTTTACTTTTGTTCCTATTCACATTGGTTAGCACATTGTAGTAAAAATAACATTTTCAAGCTACTTAATTTCACATCCTGCAATGATTTTCCCATAAATTATTATCAACATATATATATGTATATATATGGAAATTAAGTTATATTAGTGTATACAAATTATTTTTTGATTGTATTTAAAGCACAATATACACCCAATTCATATATATATATATAGGTATTTTATTTTTATTATTATTTTTACTTAGATTTTCACAATATCATTGATAGAAGTTCTTACATACACATATATATATATATATATATTACTTTATATGCCTATAAACCTGTATTTACTTAATGTCCAAATTTGTAATATGTGAGTAATATTAACTCTTAAAAATTAAGTATCATAATCTGTAATAATGACTAATGAGTTAAAAAAGATCTTATTCAAATGCCAATGATTTCTAAAATATAATAAGTTTTAAGAATTTTTTTGTATAATTTGATTGATCATACCTACCAATTATTTTTTTATTTTTTTGTTATAAGGGTAATTTTTGTGTTACAAACGTACTTAAAAATAATTTAAAATTGGAGTTCATAGATAATTAATATTAGCATGTTCTCTTCAATTAAAAATTGTATTGTACCTATATGTTGTATATTTTGTATTTGGATGTTTTTTTTTCAACTGTCATTTGATTGGCCTACAATATTTTACATTTTTCACTCTTCAGCAAGCCTTCCTCGACTAGTGTCAGTCTACTTCCAAGTCTTTTCAGCTGAAATGTTCTAAAATTCCTTGGTCTTCCTGGTTATGTCAACCCTAAATTGGACCTTTGATTATGGTACGGTTTCAGATTTAGTTATTCATCATGATATGATGGTCATGTTTTATAATATCCTATCACAGTTTTTTATGGCACTAGTTATTTCTTCAATTTGTGCTAATACTACATCATTAGTTTTTCACTCCATTCATTTAACCATATTTAAAATACCTACTTCAATACTTCAAAGGATATATCTTCCACTTTATTAACAATCCATATTTCATATTGCAATCATATAAAACAATACTCTACACGAAAATTTTTATAATTGTCTTCTTTACAGTTCTGTCCATTTTCCTTAAGACCAATATTATTTTCTTTTTGTTAATGAAAGCTGAATTTGCTTGTTTAACTCTATTTAATTTCCTTGGCACTTCTGTTTACTGTTATTAAACTGCCCGAGTATTAATAACATTGTTATTACTAACATAGGTTAAGAACTTTGCTATATAAATAACATTCGGACAATTATAGTATTAAGTGGACACCCTTAATTTATTTTCGTTTGTGTGTTAGCATTTACTGTTTTATTATTTATTCTATTTTTGGTATTTTAATTTTTATATAGGTTATACACAAATCTATCCTTCATCATAAATCTATTTTATTAGATTTGTTGATATTGAGGTAATTAACAGAATTCTTCTGTTTATAGGTAATTTTTATTAAAAAAAGTAAAATACATTTTGTAATAAATTATAATTGGTTTATGGGCACAGGAAATGAATCTTATAAATATTAATTTTCTTCTTATCTATATTGAATTGTTGAAAAGTAGGTATGTAGTTACAATAATTTTTAAGTATATTTGTAAACATATTATGTAGTGTAACATACTTAATACCTATTATATTTTATAATTATTTTCATTAAAAAGTTTTTAAATAAATTTCTTTTATGGTTTCTAAGGTTTCTATTTTATTTTTGTCCTTAAATATTTCTATTGTCAGCTAGTTTGCCTTGAAGGTTATGTATATGTAAAGGTTTCCAATTTCTGTAAAATGTTATGATTTAATCTTCCAAAATTATTTTATACATATTTGTTGTTTTAAAAATGTTTCTAAATATCAAAATTTTTTATTGTGGTAATTTAACTGAACAATAATAATAATACAATGTATATGTATAATAATATGTACCTACTTATCTATGTAGGTAACTCAAGAGTAGGATATATTTTTATTTTTATTAATATAAAATATTGTTAATAAAATATTAAAAATGCAATAGTGTTATGGAAATGCATGTATTGATTAAAAATGAGAAATAAAAAACCTTAATATCATGTTACCATATATCAATGCATAATAATACTGATTATTGAAATATATTAAAACAGAACATGGGCTAAATCTATACAATGATGGGAACAGGATCTATCTGGAATCTATAACCTATTTTCTCAATGGAGAGAAATTGTAAACAATTCAAGAGTCAAATTTATGACTAGTATTGGACTAATGTTGCACATTTTGTTTTTATTAAAAGTAATTCAATGAATAAAGTTTTAATTATTTTATTAGATATATCCATATGTTGATAATGTGTGCGAGTATTGATCGTAGTTTTAATTCTCAAAATATGACATATAGTTTATATTTATAATCAGTGTCGGTCTGGCATCAAAAGGCCCAGTCCATGATTTGGTCAAATGGCCCATAGGCCATAACTAATAAAAAATTACTGGTCGTTCTGTGGTTCCACTTAAGAGGATGCCACATATAAGATTTAAGACATTTTAAGAAAAAAAATATCTAACAATTTAAAATATTTAAGTACATTTTAAAAATAGTTCCGTCTCAGTACTATTATTTATTGTTGTGTAATTAAGATATATATTAACAAAACCGTTACACAAAAAAAAATTGTTTTTTTTCGGGCTGTAGTATAACTTATTAAAACACAATATAATTGACAAAATTATCTGTGTTCAACAGTCGTCCTTCTTTCGATAGCCTAAATAGAACTGATGAAATGACAATTAAAATTAATAACTTTTTTCAAAATTTAGTAGGGTAGCTACCTAATTATTGTGAACAATTTCTTAATTACGATAACAGATTGAGAAAACGATTTTTCGGTAAAATAATACGCGTGCGTGATACCCTCCAGTCCTCATACGTATTTTGAAAAAGTTTATAAAAAATTTAAATAATCCCAGAAATTTAGATTGTTTATAATTATAACTGTGATTTAGGGACGGTAGGCGTGTTTAAGGTTTTGTAAAAATTGTAAGTCTTAAAATTGAAATTTGAGCTCTAAAATCAATAGAACATTTGAAAATGGATTCAGTTAATTGGAAGGTAATGGGGGGGGGAAGTTAGGTAGGTATAGATAATATTATTGTGCATTTTTCAAATAAAAGAACATCATTTAATTTTTTTCAAACTTTATCTTAAATAGTTAAATGTATATTACCTAGATACATTAAAAATAAAGCCACGAAAAATTAATTTTTAATATAGTATATTTTGAAAAAATAAATGCAATAATCATAAGAGATAATATTATATATATATATAGACATATAGTACAATTAATCTATGTTTTGTAAAAAGAGTTAAATGGAATATTATACATTTTGGAGAGAAACATATATATATAATATATAGATAGCCCATTGTAATATAAAACAAGCTGCGCGAGAATAATCGGAGTCCGATGAATCACTAGTAGTCATATATACGTATGTGGTCGGTGGCAGCCGCCAGGCAACGCCACCCTGCCGGATGCAGACACTACGACTGCAGTCGTCATTACTCATTCCATAGAATAGAATAACTATCGGCAAAGGGCATAAGCGTGTCCAGACTTTCTTTACGGGTCATGCCCTCACCCCCCCCCCTTAAAAAAAAAAGTCAACATTTTTTTTATAATTTTTCTTTTATAATCAAGTACTTAATTAATTGTTTCAAAATTCAAAGTACTAAATTCTGAATATATAAAAATGAAAAACATTAGTGACTCAAGTCTTTCATGAACCATATATATTGTGCTGCAAAGTTTTTTTTTCACGATGGCCAATAATTTTGAAAAATGCACGTTCACATGAACTGCAGCTATAGTCACAGGAATGGTGGTGAAAAGTATTATTACATTATAAAAATATACATAAATTTGTTCTATCATTTGTAATTAGGAAATTAATTCAATTATTAATCGTCTTAGAAGTTATAGCAGTTAATAGCATCGATGAAATCTAAAATAAGGTGCACTTCGCTCGTCGGGTGGAAGCACTTATCGGATAGGATACATAACTATTCTTGGTGGATGCATTGCATATTTTGAAAGCAATGATGTCATATTGAATTCGAAAAAAACGATTTTGAGTGCAGCTTCGGTTTACTTTACATAACTATTAATATTAATGATGTTTTTAGTAAATTAAACATTATATTAAAAGAATAATCGTAGGAAAAAATTAATATCCTTGGAAAACCACTAGCTGCCTCACTACGCTCAAAATTTAAAATACTTTTTTTCCGAAGATATTTTAAATTTAATTAAACAATTAAGGTAATGCACAACTAACGTTACATTAAATTTTTTTTGGTATTAAAATCTAATTTTAACAACTATTTTTACTTAAATAGGTACCTCAAAATGTATAATTTTGTTGAAAAAATTTTAATGACTACAGATTTTTGAATTTGATTAGAGTAACGTATATTTAATATTGTATAAAATGTTCAGGTCTTAAAACCCAAAATTACCCCTTTTAGAACGTAGAAACATCAAAATCTAAAATGTCTATAAATAGCCCACAGTTTAAAAAAATTTAATTAACGAGAATATATTACTAAATTAAATATTCGTTGTAAGTTTCAAGATTTTAAAGTTATTATTTTCTAAATTACGTAGAAATGAAAAATCTCGATTTGACAAAATTGTATTTTTGTTGTTTTTTCGTCATTTTTGGGTAGTTTTTTCTTACACATTAAAAAAACAAAATGTATAATAGTAGATATAATTTATATTAGCCACAGATGTATAAATATTGTCATGAATATATCTGTAATATAGCACAGAACACGGTAATTCAGACAAAATTTAAATTTGCGGCTGATTTTGCAGGTCGTGCCTGTGTATGATAGGAACGATACGTAGACACGCCTATGGCAAAGGGGTTCGTTATAACCATTGATTATAAATATAGAGTAATTTATAATCAATGGTTATAATTTGTAAGTAGAAATTTGAGTGTCTGTACATTTTATTTCTCTGCACCGTCCCGATGGGAGTTATCGACCGAAAATGGGAACGGCCCATTTGGTTTCCGTGCCAGCAATGGGCCCGGTAGTAGATCGTGTCAATATCGAGTTAATTTAAGAAAAAAAAATCTTGACTTTTTGTTGTTTTTATTGTTATTCTTCATATTTTATGTTTATTGACTACTTTCCCGACATACATTTAAAATTTTTTTTTTTGCTGTAAATTTGCAACAATTCTTAATTCCGGCGACTGGATTTGACGAACCTTTGACCATTGATTACTTCACAATTCTTGTACTCACGCTAAACCTACCGAGCTACGCTTCAGTGATTCAAACGCAGTCGGAATTGTGGGTACCTACATTAATGTTCGAGCAATGATGTATGATTATAGGCACGACAAAGGTGGGGAAACTTTTTGAATGTCTGCAGCGCATTCAATAACATATAAAACGGGCTCGGACCGTTTGTAAAATGCGTTGTACACCAAGGTATATAACATACTAAAAGTCACTTTTTTGAGTAGTCCAAAATCGAATTTTGGATTGCTCATAACTCAAGGGGAAGTGGACTTAGCGTCTTACGGTTTTGTCTATCCCTCCTTTGGCTTAAAATTCCTGTACATTGGTACCCATTAGAGGGGCAGAGGAGGGACATAGCCCTTTCTGGAGAATACCAAAAAAAGTGACTTTTAGTATGTTATATACCGCATTGTATGATACACTTTGACATTAGTCCAAGTCCGATCTGACTGTTTTTGAATTTGCAGTGACAATTAATAAAAATATATTTCCTCTCTATATAACTATATAATCAATGGTACTAATGGTAATACGTACTAGAGTGCTGAACATTCCTTTGTCCAATCCGTTATCCGGACTAAAATATACAATCCGGATTCTGGATTCAATCCGTTTCATCCTGATTACGGATTGTAAATATAATCCAACAATTTGGATTACAAATCTAATCCGGATTGTGAGAATAATCCGTCAATCCGGATTGTAAATTTAATCAGGATTTCGGATCCAAACCGTCAATATAATAGTCAACTTATAGGAAAGTTTAATACAATTAAAATGGTCAACGTGTATTTCGAGCGTAGTTGTTTTTATCAATTGTTTGTTCTACGCGTATTTCATAAAATTTGTAAAATATTTTCCAGTAATATCTTGAATTAGTGATAACGATAATCATGTAATCCGGATTGCTGTTATAATCCAGATTACAATTGCAATCGGGATTAAACGGATTATAGCATATTTATCGGTTCGTTCCCGAATCGTCGACGTTCCATTTCGCCGACGACGTATTTTGTTTTTTTTTTTTTACGTTGTTCCAATTCGCCAACGTTCCATTTTGCCGAATTATTAGATTCTGATAGAAAATTGCATCTAGATGGTACTTTAAAAAAAGTTATTTTTTGATTTACTCAATACTTTTTAAACGTGGCAGAAAAAGGTACTAAAAAATTATAAAAATAATTTAATTATATACAAAACATTTTGAAAATCGGACCTCTATTTGGTTTTTTATAGCAGTTTTAAGATTTTTGATGAGATGTTATATAGGTACATGAACATTTTTCTGTAAAATTAATAACTTCAAGTTAAAAGACTAAATTATTTATTTATTAATTATTATAATTAAATATTAATTAATATTAATTCGTATTATTAACCGGATTGGGTAAATAAATATTTTTAAATATAAATTTTAAGATGTCTTTATTTCTTCTTCTTCTTCTCCTTCGCCTTCTCTCCCAACTATTTGGGGTCGGCCACCCTGGTCCTACACTTCCACTTAACTCTATCTCCCGCATCTTCTTCACTTACTCCCACCTTCCTCATAT